>JAHWFP010245678.1:59448-85428 GCA_023313725.1 Lithobius niger | reverse complement strand
CCCCCCCCCCACAGCTATAAACGTAGCTCAAATAATTTTGGGTGGGAGACAGCCATCGAACAATTGGTGGGGTAGTCTTCGAAAACTGAAAATGGGACCACCCCATTTTACCCCTCCCCCCGGATTCACTGCGCGGCCGTAAAACTCGCAATGCTATTTCGGCTTAGCCGAGCGAGGTTTTTTTTGGGGGGTGGGGGGTGGTTAGTGTCATTGAAAAATTGGAGGGGTCATTTGTTTTTTCTCTGTCGCCCCCTCCCCCGACAGCTAAAATGAACTAAAACATTAATAAATAAAATTTACTCCTTTGAAATTAAGGGTAAACGTTCAGGTAAACTAGAAAATAAACCTGAGCAAACTACGAACTAACCAAAAAGGTTTTGGAAAATTAGCAAAATAGGACAAATAAAAGTAATAACGGAAATTAACAACTGTATTTTGTAAAAACAAAAACAATTTGCCTTTAAAACTTAGTCTAGGCTTTTTTAACGATTGTTCCGTTAATATATTCTGTGTTAATGTTACTGATTCTTGTGTTAAAACACGCTAAGTACACACAAGCGCCTTCTGTGCTTCACAGTGGCCTTGACAATTTTTTTTATGAATATAAAAAAAGGTTATATTCAATTCCCGTTGCTATCAATAATTACGCCAAAAGCTTTCTTCTCGGTAAGCGTCGTGGCGCCTTCTCTATAGAAGTACCACGTGATTTACAAGAGCCTATCGGGTTGCAACGTTGCAGCGACAAGCTGCCAATAAATAGACTGATTTCTATTTCCACGCGCCACACTCCAACACGGCAAAAAGAGAGCGCGCTACGATTTTGTTGAAGTTGCGGTGTTTCTACACGGGGCGCTCTCATGCTGCCGCAAACTGCTCTGAAACGCGCGCTACTGATGCGGTTCAAAATGGGCGGGCCTTATTTTGCTGCCGGTGCAAGTGCATGATGCGCTATAACAAAGCACCGAAATGAAGGCGCCACGTGTCATCCGTCACGCGTCACGCGCGAAAATCTCTAGTGTTGATGCACCTTTATACGTCTCACGACTATGTCTCATCCGGTGTGTGGCACTCAACTCATTGCTATGGTTGTGGAGATGTCTGCAGCACGGTGAGACAGGTTTCGACAAAATGTGTTGTCGTGCGACCTAATGTGGTGTGTGGCCGGCCTAAGGTGTTCGATGCGGTGTGCAGCCGGCTTTAACTGTATTAATAAACAAAAGCGGAACGTTAAATGTTTAGAGTAAGGGTCTAAAAGTCAATACCACGGACAAGCTTTGACAGTAAGGGTCTAGGTGTAAAATTTTGTAAGATGCTGGTAAGCGTTAGACCCTTACTACCCGGTGGTTTGCTTTATTTTCCTCTTGACGAAAAACTAGAAATCCTCCTACAATGACCCATGTGATGATCCAGTGGTGGTATGGTATACGTTTGATGCTTTGCTTTATGTTGGAAATTATTTTTCGATTTAGTAACATGCCAGGGTATTCACAACAGAGAGCATTACTCTCTGTTATCCTCAGTTATCCTCTACCGTAAATCTACGAAATATAATAAATAATAACAGAGAGTATTACTCTCTGTTGTGAATACCCTGGCATGTTACTAAATCGAAAAATAATTTCCAACATAAAGCAAAGCATCAAACGTATACCATACCACCACTGGATCATCACATGGGTCATTGTAGGAGGATTTCTAGTTTTTCGTCAAAATGTATTTATTTCAGACCACCGGGTAGTAAGGGTCTAATGCTTACCAGCCTCTTACAAAATTTTACACCTAGACCCTTACTGTCAAAGCTTGTCCGTGTTCCTTCTATAAGTTTTGACTTTTAGACCTTTACTCTAAAGATTTTAAGTTCCGTTTTTGTTTATTAAACTGTAAAACAGTGCAGTTGACGGTCAAAATTGAGAGTTTAACTCAAAGACCCTAGGCTGTTAATAATGGAAACAAATCCTTTAATCTTCAGTCTTGAAGCTGCCGTTTGGTAATTGGCATTGTCGCATAATAACAATGTTTAAAACAATGTAAAACAATCGATCTGGTCGTTTAGAGCTCCATAAACCCTGAACCACTTGACCAATTAGAAAATGCCATGCGGAAAAGGCACATCTACAGAGCAAACCTGTATAACGAGCTAAGTACCAGCTTAATAGAATAAATGGTTTGACCTGTAGAGAGGACAGATGAAAGGTACATCCCCAGAACAAGACCAAGAACAAGAAGTTGTCTATTTGGCCCCTCTCTGTATTTCGAGTTTGGCTCGCCCGAATTTCACAATTTTTGGACTGCATACAGGCCTTGACTAGTCAAGGCTAGATGCCAAATTTGGTTTAAAGATGTTTACTTTTGACGGAGTTATAAGCTCTCAAAGTTGAAAGTTTAACACAGAGGGCTATCGCCAGTGTTAATATCGAGCGCATATCTGGAATTTCATTCTTCATAACATTCCGGCAGTTATGTTTCATGGTGGGGTTATATAGGATGTATTATCGTTTCCGCACGAAGTTTCCCCTCCACCTCCAACCAGTTCTGATTGCATAGTCATAAAATATCATAGCCCGATCTTCGGTTCATAACAGTAAGTTGCGCTAGATGTATGGTACATTCCAGCAACAGTGCGCTCGATCAGACAAAATTCGCTTGTGCACTCATAACACTTGCGTTCGTACCAACGATTCATTTGGCCAGAAATTTCTCTCTGGAAGGTGGGGGTGGGGGGGGGCGAATTGCTGGGCACAGAAAAAATGTTTGGCGGGAATTGACCCTTTTCCCCGGGCACAGTCTCGTATTAAATCGCCACTGGTAGCATTGTAAAATATTTAAACAGGAAAAAAAAATTAAGCTTATTTTTCGGAGATGATCAGACACAGATCAATCGATCCACGAATGACTGCGTTTGATTGATTGCCTAAAACTTAAATAATTGTTTTCGTATTTAAATATTTTGAACTGCTAACAGTGGCGATTAGCTAACAAAAGGGAACACTAAAGCTTGAGAAACAACAAAATGGGACAGTACATTTAAATGACAGAGGAGATAAGGGCAAAAAATCATTAAGTAAAACAGAAAATGAGACTTGACCTTTTACTTGTTAATTTCAACGAACACTCCTGTTTAAACCAACCAACAGGTGATAAAACATAAGATCTACAGAAGCCAGACCTATACGCAGGGCAAGGCTGGTGCCACACCGCATCGAACGTATATGCAAAGACGCCTTATGGCTTGTCGCATGTCCATTACAAAACATTTTACCCTAAGGCGTCTGATGCGATCAGACTGCCGGAAACCACACACTGCCGGAAACACGTTGTCACATGCAAAATTGCTAGATTCGAAATCCAGAAAAACTTGTGGATTTTCGTATATGGTTACGAGGATAAACACGTATTTCCATTCATCTATAAGCAAACATACTGGCTGCCCCAAACCGAAATTGCTCATTACTGTTTAATTTGTTATTTTAACGAACTTGTGTGCTCTATGTCCGTATTATATGATTAGTTTCAGGTCCAAGGCGCAGCTAGCTAATCATTCGTTATTACGCAGAACTATTAAGCCGGAAATTGTTGAAATGTCTTGCAAGTCTTTTATCGAATTCAATAAATAGACAGTTCTCCACCCTTCAATAAAGATTTGGCTGCTCAGGACGGTACTCACGTGACGGGTACCAGATGGTTTCATCCCTCATTTGATGAAAAGGGAACGATGTTATAGAAATCTTATTTATTATATACAGCAAGGTTTGGTACTCAACAATAGTTCACCGAAAACCATGGATTAAAACATAGATTATAACATGGCTAAGCAGTTCTACAGAATTTCAGTGTAATGCTGACAAGCAAATAAATATTATAGTCAACATCAAATTAATGATTAACGAAGCTCAGTTTCTCAAAGTTATGCATCTGGTTCAAACTGGATCATAGGGAAATTGTGCTAAATCGCCCATTATTCTTTGGTTTTTATGTTCTCGAACATTCAAAATTATTCATGTAAAATTTTCATTACGGACATGTGCGGCGAAAATACGACTCAAAGTTCGAACTGCTGGTGTCCGATACATATTCATTTATTTACCACATCTTTACGCCTGATTTAGATGCTTACATGTTAACCGACGTCCATCAATATGATACTAGCAGTTATCCAAAAGAACACATTCTGTACAGTGAGATTAATAAAAAAAATGCTAGACAAAATAAAAATTAATTACTTGGAGTTCCAATATCTGTTGTACACTGTCATTCGGTGATAGCTGGAAAAAAATGGGCCAATGCATCGAGAAGAGGGTTTTTCGGAATATGGTAACTGCCGATCATTATTTGCAATGTTTAAATGACCACAAATGTTTTTCTTTCGAGCAGATAGCTTTTCAAAGTTTTAAGCACAACGTAAATTGCCTTGAGTACTCAAGGTTGCAAAAGATGGATTGATTTTACTGGCATAACCAGAGTGCTGAACAGTCATTATAGTATAAGAAACGACCCTACTTTTAGTGAGTCGTTAATGTGCCTTTTATTTATATATATTTTATGTCATTTTCTGCTGACAAATGCTCATTCGACAGCCACGTTCGTTGAAGTGACATGGAATTGAACAACTGACAACATGTTGGCTTTATGGAATATTAACTAGAGCCACTGTCACTATTTTAGCTAACCCTTTAGGCTTTCCCTGTAAGCATTTGCACATAGTTTTGGTTTTCTAATATACATTCCGGATGTGATTATCGATTGCCGGCCGGCTCGTGGCGCAACATCAGTGATGACGTAGCCACGAGCTGTCTTGCCATCGAGGTGGTTAGAGCGGCCGTGGCCCCCTCTCTCCCCATGGTGACCGTAGCGGTCATGGTCAAGGGACGTGGCTGCCGTGGCCACCACTATGGGGACCATAAGGAGGCCCCGGCCGTAGAACCTTTAGTTAGTATAAAACGTTCTGCAGAGGCATACTTGGCATCAATTCGGTTAATTCAAGATCAGTGATGGTTAATGCAAGATTGACGGATCTATGGGATGTTAACACGAGGCTATGGTAGTTATTATAGGAAGGACTAACCTGGAAAATTATTAGTTAATCGTTATGATATGTTAAGGATTTATTGCCTTCCCGAATGGGTGACGGAATGCTACGACTTTCTCCTGGAGACTTCGTCTTTCATAGAGGAATGAATTCTGTTTATATTTTGTATGAATGAACTTGGGTTAGTCTATGTTTATTTTGATACAACAAGTGTTGTATCAAGGCTTTATATTCTGTCACGCTACACATTGTTTCGTTTGTTATTATTAAAACGTCGCGTCCTCTCCTTTTTCGTCTTTTTTTATTGTTCAGTGACTTATCTCCTTTTGCATACGTTCCTGCTAATACACTTGTCTCAGATATGAATTTATTCAAAGTGCTGTTGGTTCATCTGTGAAGGTGAGCCATACAGTTTCTAGTTCAAGGTCCTTTTTTGTTTTATTTTGTTTTTTGACCTTGCTAATGCTGGCTTCGTAGCTTTACTTTGATTCAAGCTTTAAAGCTGATGCTCACATCCGTTCTACACAAAAATGGGTCAGCATAGAGTAATGCTCGGTAAAAAGAGAAAGATGTTTACATAGGAGTAGTCTGTAGAGCTCACTTTCCGATCCCATTTAACAGCTATAGCATGTCTGAATTTCTATGCGAGTTCTTTGCTTGCAGGAAGTGCATTTACATCATGATGGTACTTCTTTAATTTGTGTGTTTTGGCCTTCTTCTGATGTATGGCACCATTAATTTACATAGAAGAAATACCGTATTTATCTACACTACCTCCCGCAATTATTCCTTGGACTGTAACGAAGAGAGTTACCTGGTGCTTAACTTTACATTGTTGACTTAATGCGAGAATGTTGATGACTTTGCTTTATTCGTGAAAAATGAACCACATATTGACTTTAGTTATGATGAATTCCTATTATTCCTATTACGAGCATATTTACGATGTATATGTGAACTGTGAATAAACACACGAAACATTTAGGCCGTGGGCCAAGGGCCTGTATCGTTCACTTTATCTTATCACTGATGCATACCACATTTTTTTGATTTTAAAATGTAAATCAAATATATCTTAGAAGGAAATTACAAACTCCACCACTTTTTCGTGGTTCTGTATCCCTGGCCCCCCCCCCTTCAAAATAATGTAGCTCCGTCCCTAATTGATGGAATTTAATAATTTTTTTTTAATTAACTGTAATGAAATCTACTTTAATAACGTTCATATGCATTGTTAACCTATGTATGATAGTTTGGCTAGAAAATGGGAGTAAACGTGAAGAATTTGATTATTAACATAAAATGGGTTTTTTAATGTTTTTTTCGTGTATTTGAGGGTCATAATAGCAAGTTACAGCCATGAAAATAGGCCTAACCGAAATGCAATTTAATGATCTTTCATTTAGTCTTTCTCCCATCTTTGTAGGTGCCTTACTTCCAGAGAAATAGCGTTCAAACACGCACGCACACACACAATTTCGTATTTAGCATTTAAATTTTGTCGTGTGTTTGCGTAATGTAATTTAACTGCTGGGTTATCTGTATTGCATTTTAAATATCCATAAATCAACTCCAACAGCCTTTCCACTCGTTTACTGCACGTGCTTCATTCTTGACCGTTGCCCCAATCCATTGTTGCTGCACATTCTGAAAACTTCGACGATACCACGAAAAAAAAATCTGTCAACAATCGTTGACACCACGTGTTGTTGTGTGATTGTTGCTGATTGTTGCAAATGGCCACTTTTCGTTAATTTGGGACATTTAGGGCTAAACTTAAATTTAAAAATACGCCTACCAGAAATTCGGATAAATTTCCTTTCATTCAAACCCTTTCTCTAATTTTTGACGCCACTATTCGAGAGGAGTAGAAGGGCACACGTATAAATAAATTAATAAATAAACACACTGAACGATTTTAATGATGTTAGATTTTTGTTCTTCCTACTAAAGACTTTTAATTTTCCAATCAAAAGTTAGTTAAGTATGTTACGTTATGTATGTATGTGTGTAAAACCTTGCGATAAAAATCACAATTTTCCACGTTTAAACATTTACCATTTACTGGCTAAACTATCATACGTTGAGTAACAATCCTTATGAACGTTAATAAAGCAAATTCTATACTGGTTAAATAAAACAAAATTAAATTCCATTAATTAGAGCCGTAGTTACGAACGTGCGTATGTCATCCATAGCCTACACGAAAATCAAACGTTATTCGCAATAATAGGCTAAATAATATTACTAGAAAAATTCAATATACCTTTTGTAGGAAAAATAAAACTATTGTTCTGGCAAGCATTGTTTGCCTGAAGGTGATTGTTTGAAATTAAGTATTTCCCGACGTAATAGCGGAATTCATTTGTCCATATGGAAGATACAGAAGTAAACTTTAATTTCGCGCTGATATAAATTTTGCCAAAAATCACTAGTACTGCAGTAATTCGTAAATGCACGTAAAATTTTATGTTAAAAATCAAATTTTTCACGTTTACTCCCATTTCCCAGCCAAACTATCATACTTAGGTTAACAGTTATTGAAGTAGATTTAATAACGGTTAATTAAAAAAAATTAAATTCCATCACTTATGGATGGACTTACATTATTTTGAAGGGAGGCCCCCTAAAGGGGGGGGGGGGGCTCCAGGGATATAGATCCACGAAAAAGTGGTGGAGTTGGTAATTTCCTACTAAGATATATTTGATTTACATTTTAAAACTAAAAAATCATGGTATGCGTTAGTGATAAGATAAACCTAAAATCTAAGTATGTTTTGATAGTCGGCCAACGGCCTAATTGCTTTAACTTTTACTTTTTATTTCTGCTTACAATGAATTCTGAGCTTGATTAATGTTATCGAAACCTAAAGTGACATGTTTTTACATGATTTTAACTATCTATCTTACGTGCTTGTGCTCTGTAACCCCTATAAAACTAAACCGTGCCCCCCCCCCCCCCGTAGAATCTCGAAGTTCCCTGTAGTGCAAGGCCTTCCGAGCAGGAAATGTCATTAATTTTTTTAATACGCCTTTAGCTATAGAAAATTACATCAGTTTTCCGTTCACATGCATGTGCTCTGCACTCTCTATAAAATTAAACCAAGGCCCAAAGTGATAGCCAAAGCTCCCTATGGAGACAAGGCCAACTGAGGCAAAAAAATGACGTCTTTCTTTAAACTTTGTTTTTTAATGGAAATGACATCAACTTCCTCCCGGAAATGATGACAGACTTCCTCAGGAAATGACGTCAGTAGTCAAGTGATTATTGGTGATTTCTGGTTCCAGAAACTCCATTTTTCGTCATTGACCTGCAATGGAAGTCGGCCATCTTGCTAATTGTGGGCTCTGCGCCCCATGTACTTAGTAGGCATTTACGATATGGTTGGCCATACCGCTCATTTGTATTTGGTTATAAGTTTTCCGTTTGGCCACCACAAATTTGCTTTTGGCTACACGTCTTTGGCTGATTTCACATGCTCTCCTGCTGGAAAATGGTGTAAAATGTGGAGGAATTTATCTTCGTAATTCCTCCCCAGTCTCAGCTCGTCCACTGTCAGGGAAGAAATTTAAGACTGATACAAGCCTGCAATTTTTCCTGCAGCAAAAACAAAAGAACTGTTTACCAAGCATAGATTGAATCTATTTTCTTGTATGGACTTGAGATTTACGGAAACGTGAGAAACACACAAATTGGTAGATTACATAAACTTCAAAATAAAGTACTTAGAACATTATTTTATGAAATCAAAGAGAAACCTACAAAAGAAGTTAGGAAGACTCAAAAACCTCTTGAGTATTGTACAAATAAGATTGTATGAGATTGTTATAAAATTGTAACTTAAAGAACTATTTCAAACTAAAAAAAAAAACTTGATGATAAAAAGAACAAGTGACAACTAAGAAGTAAATACCGGAAACATCCTCTGTGGAGAAATAAATTCGGCAAGATGAGAAAAGAATTTTACTCAATAAATATACTTACCATATGACCTAAAAATATTAATACCTATAACGAACTGAAAACAAGAATGAAGTGCCACCTTCAAAATGTTGAGTGAAAATAAATAATATGAAAAAAAAATAATAATCTACATACTAGATAGGCAGCAGCGGCTGTAAGGATAGATCTGAGATATGCTAAGTCCCTCGTCCGTTAACTCTGGACGGCCATACATTACTTCCGAAAGAGCCATGCTATCCGGATCGGTTTCTCAGTTTGCCTTCCCTCCAAAGAACAAGATTATATATTGTATTATTCAGCAACAATTGTATTGTAAAATTCCTTTATTTTAACCATGAACTTACCATGCCTACAACAATGTATAGCATAGCTCCCTCTTTAACAATGTCTTGGCATCCCCACTCAAAACTGGCATTCCATTCCCAGCTGTCAAACTAGTAAGTTACTTTTCGAAATTAATAATTAGAAATTCTTCCTCCCCTTTTCCTCCACTAGTCCCAATTTCAGTCAGCATGCCCCCTAAACATCACTTGTATTCATCCCCATCTTATTAGTTGATTTTAACAGATTAGGCAGTGGCAGGCGAGTCTCATGGCAGGCGGGTCATCATAGCCTTAACTCTACTTGCAATTCTTTCATAAATAATAATTCCGCCCGTAATTCAGCCCTTGACGCTATAAAATGGTGCATCGGTAAAAATAAACCCACCAAAAATATAAATTGATTCAGGAAATTCTCGATAGCAGATGGAAATCTTGACAATTTTTAATTTGAAACCTAAAACGTTAATGTATTAGAAGTTTTGGTGAACCTAATCATGTTGCAACCAGTTAAATTCAGTTAAATGCTTTAGATTCTTCCCCTCCGTTTCCTCCTCTCCTCCTTCATTCCCCACTTTGCAGTGCTGTAATGGATCCTAGTGAGGAGCCAAGTT
Source organism: Lithobius niger (assembly GCA_023313725.1). Lineage (NCBI taxonomy): Eukaryota > Metazoa > Arthropoda > Chilopoda > Lithobiomorpha > Lithobiidae > Lithobius > Lithobius niger. The sequence goes on along the minus strand of JAHWFP010245678.1, from coordinate 75,504 downwards.
ACAATTTTCGTCTGACGAAAATAAGGGAGAAGCAGCGTGACCAAATGATTTCAACCTCCACGCCAGGAGAAGGAATCGGAACCAGAAACCAAGCAGTGAATATGATCGACCATTACGTGGAAGAGGGACAATGTCCTGCCGTACTGAGTCCAATTGTAGCATCTGGATCCCAGGGAAGAAGTAACGTCATCCTTTTGAAACTAGTTCTGTGTCAAGTGATGGTAGTTATGGTCGTCATGTCTCCATGTTCGAAAGGGAGGTAACTCGAGAATTTGACTACCTCCTTGCCAAACTTCAAGCATCCAGTCTAAGCTTCCCTGTAAGGAAAAGTGTTACAAAAATTACCAGAAGGAGACAAGAGGTAGCACCAGAAGAAATGTATGATGAGGATTACCAGCGTGGCCAAGAATTCCACAATCCAAGTTCCATTTCAGTCGACCACTACGACCATCGGTTGAATTCCAGAAGTCTCCATGATGAGGGAATTATTGAAAACTGGAAGAGAAATGATGCCTTTCGAAGACGTGTGCTAAAGAATAGAAACTTACCATCAACAACTATTGTTCTGAACTGGCCAACTACAGTAGATCACGAACCATTGAGCTTGAAGGAGATTACCCACAGCTTAACCAGATGTCAAGTGTTGCGGTAGCTCCTGAAGCCCCTGAAGTTGTCACAGCGCCCAATTCGGAAGGAAACCAGCTTAGGAGTTCTCAAAGGTTACAGCAGAAGGACCTCCAAAAGTCTACGATGGAAGAGTTTGATTTAGAAGAGGTTAATTTGAGCTTGACGAGTGAAGAGTTGAGGAATCTAATGCGATTTGTGCCAGCATCAGAGCGTGGAAGAGATGCAGCTCGTTGTTCAGACCCAACATTTACATCCAGAAAGGAACCTGCAACCCCTCCAATACGTCATTCAGCTCCACTTGACAAAACCACAACGCCATTTACACCTGAAAATAATGCAAGAATTGGTGCAATCCGTTTAAGTAAGCAAGATCAGCTTACTTCTCTAACTTGGCCCAGCATGATTTTGAATTTTACAAATAATTACTGGTTTTGGTATCCTTACAAGGGAGATGTCTATGCACTTCGTCGCAATCCCCTGCGCTTGCTCCCCCAACTGTTGGTGCGTTAACTGGCAACGCGGAGTTACATCCCAGCTTGGAGGAAATCCGAGAGAAAGTAAATAACATTACAGTACTGAATGACGTTCAGAAGGAACAACTTTTCTGTTTACTTGTTTCTTACCGTCATATTTTTCAACTAGAGTGGGAAAATTCAAACATTGCCCAGATATGGTAGTTGACACTCGAGGAGCTCCTCCTGTTGCTTGCTGCCCCTGTCCCCTTAGTTATTTAGGCAGACAGCAAGTCGCAGAGCATATTAAAAACATGCTTGACATGGGAGTAATAGTTCCGGGTTTCAGTGAACATTGTTGTCCGGTTTTTTTAGTACCAAAAAAAGACGGACGAACTAGGAGGTGGTGGATTTTGTCCCTCTTAACAAGAACTGCCCTACAGAAAAATTTCCATTGCCACTCATTGATTCCCTCATAACATGATACGACAAATGCCTATTTCGATCAAATTTTGATCTTCGTGATGGTTATTGGCACGTACCCCTCGACCCTGAGAGTGGTAAAAAAGCATCGTTTGTCACAACAGAAGCTCAGTACATTCCGTTTCGTGCTCAGTTTGGCATGCGAAGTGTGGGGCACATTTCTGTCGTGCTATGACGCAATGTGTCGAGCCTATAAGCCACCTAGGAGCCAGTTCATATGTGGATGATTTAGGCTTGGCCAATAGGTCTTGGAACGATCATTTGAAAGGCCTGGAAGCTTGCTTGTCTATGATGGGCGAAGAAGGCTTAGCAGGACACTTTCAGAAAACAGAATTTTGCGTCAAGGAACTATTAATTCTAGGTTATTTGGTGACAGATGAAGGTGTAAAAGCCAACCCAGCAAAAGTACTTATTTTACAGACTTGGCCTGTACCAAGTACTGTGAAAGAGGTGCATAAGTTCGTAGGCCTTGCGTCTTGGTTCAGAAAGTTTGTGCCGAGGTTTGCCGAATGGATCTCTGCATTGACAGATATACTGCGTGATAGTAAACAAAAGCAGCTCAAGTGTGGTGCTAGAGAAGATTAGGCGTTTAATAACATCAAAAGTGCCTTATTGGATGCGCCAATTTTATCCCACCCTGATCCAACTAAGCAGTGGATTCTGTACGGAGATGCAAGTGGAACTGGTATTGGCTGTTTATAATGCCAGAAGGCACCGGACAGCGACCATACTGTTGCCGTGGACATGGCTTCACGTAGACTGTCAGCGGCTGAGGCCAGATATACTTGTTTTGAACGTGAGTGTTTAAGCTTAATTTTTGGATTTAAAATATGGCGTTACCTTGTAGCAGGCCACCTTCTTATAACAGACCACTACTCTTTAACCCTACTGGATGTCAAGAAAAACTCCAGGGGGCGCATTGCCCGTTGGTTAGTATTCTAGTCTTCATAAGACGCAAAGCTGGTTTTTCAACCCGGCCGTTTAAATGCACACGCCGATAGTTTGTCTCGTATGTACGAAGGAACCACACCTCCTGATGAAGGTCGAATGAATCCGCCACTAGTGGAAGTCAAATTGCCCAATGTCAATCATCCATTTTATGTGTTCAACAACAATTGTTTCAACTGTAACATCGAGGTTGCACAGGTAACAGTGGAAATGATTGCAGCAGAGACCCTATGTGACGAATTTATGAAAACACTCTCGCTCGCTTTGCCGGGGAAACCCTGGAAAGCAGGCTCAGTTGCTGTACAGAGATTTGTAGATAAATATCAAGAAAAATGTATCTTTGACCAACAGACAGGTGTGATATATTGTGAGCTTGCACACGATACTTTTGAGTCGTCCAATTTAAAAATGTTTATACCTCGAAATTTACAGAGGCAGGCGTTGGAACTGAATCACAGCACAATTATAGGAGGACATTTTGGTGCTAGAAAAACCTTAGCCTGTCTGCAGAGACTAATCTACTTCCCTAGGATGAGTAAACTTGTCCATCGGTTCGTCAAAACTTGCCATAAGTACCACATAAAAGCTATGGTTTACGAACTGTTGGAAAAATACAATCCATCCCTTTAAACTATCCATTCCACACCTTACATTTGGATTGAAAACAGGGTCTCCCTATAACCAAAAGTCCACGCAAGAACCGCAATGTACAGGTGGTAACCGATCTTTTTACTGGCTATTTACTTTGTTTTCCTTGTAAAAAGTTCGATACGAAAACGCTTGTTACTCTTATAATAAACCAGGTGTTCCCAATACTTGGTGTCGCCAGGAGAATCATAAGCGAGAACGGTTCGTAGCTGGTTTTGGAAATAACAGGCGTTTTGGTATCAAACAATTTGTAACACCCCTTTACAACCCTGCGTCTAACAGCCCAGCTGAGTTCCAATGCAAGAAGCTTGGTCGGATGGTCGCACAATTCTGTGAGGGTAACCCCCGAGATTGGGATGAAAAGTTGCCGTTATTCATGTTGTCTATCAACAGTTCTATTGATTCCAGAACCAGCTACACACCAGCGTTTCTGAATTTTGGTAGGGAACTGGATATTGGCACACAACCCCCCATTTCTGATACCCTGGAACGACCCCTTCCCTTATGGGCTGCCACGCTAACAAGTAATCTTAGGAAAACCTTAGCCCGTATACGTCGACTGTACCAATCTGACAGAGCACACAAGTACGCAAAGCTCAATGCCAAAATCCCTAAACCCTTGGAATTTGCCATAGGCGATCGAGTTTGAGTCAAAGAGCCATTTTAAAAGTAACAAACATGCATATTTTGCTGCAAAAATGTAAGTCAATTACACCGGTCCTTATATATTGGTGGAGAAAATTTCTCCCCAAGTTTATAAGGTTCGTGAAGCCTCATCTGGACTCCTTCAAAAAGGTTTCCAACACATTTCCAACTTGAGGCCTGTAGTTGACGAGATCCCTGGAGAATTTGGTTGACACAGGCAAATTCCTTGTTTTGGCATGTAAAAATGAAGATATATTTTTGATATTTCTACTTTTATTTGCCAAGTCCAGGTGGCTTTTGAATGGGAACGTTAAAATACCTAGATCGGCAAAATTGTGATTTTTGTGGTTTTAATTGCATTAAAATTTATTTTATTTATTTTGTTCAGCTCATGTGCATGGTTAATTTGTTTAGCCTCACAAAATTTGATATTCATCATCATGTGGTCTGGCCAAACACCAGTATAAAAATCGCCACATATTTTAAGAGTCCCAAACCTCTTTTATTACCCTAAAAACCACCCTTTACCTTCAGCACAGCGAATATAGTTAATTTAGCTTTAACATTAATTTTGTTAACCGTGAGTTGTGGACAGTTTGCAGTTCGTGGGTAAAGCCAAGTGAATTGGATGTGGATGTTTACTCTCACTAAACTACTCTTGACTTTGCACATAAGCGCCATAAACTGATAAAAATCTACGTAATTTTGACTGACACGAAATATTTTGGACTGTGTTAACTAGCACAAGATTTTGTTAATGTGTCATTAAAAAGGTTCAAAATTGTTACTAAAAGGTTCAAGCCCAATTTATTACCACGGACTTAAGCGTTAAATCGCGCATGGTATTGGAATGCTGTAAGGGACTGCGTTAAATCGCACCAGACAGCAACGGACCTTTTTTTTTTTTCGGTGAAATTAATTTGTCGATTAAGACATAGTTTAATAGCTGAAGTATTTTGGTACCCTTTCCATGATAGTTAAGGGCATCGATTTGATTTTTAGGTTTAGCGACTTAAATGTAAGATCGTTAGAGTTCCTAATACTTCATTTTTGGTAACCCCTTTACTAAAACGAATAACCAATTTTGATCTGGACTTAGTTATGACCTTTATTATTTATTTTTGTTCCGGGGAGAGTGTAATTTCTTTCCTGTTTCGGGATAAATATCACCCACTGTGTATCTGGCCGCAGGAGGACATACCTAATTGTTGATACCAAACGCAACGATTTTAAAGGAGGAACCCGCGTCGAGGTTCTATCGGTATCGTGATGAGCCAGGAATAAGAGGCTGTACAGCCAATGAAGTTCCTGATTGTGGAGCCGCAATAATAACCAGTACTGCACGAGATGAAGCCCAAAAATTCGAATCCGTAAGCATTTACATGGTACAGGAGGTGGATTGCAGAAACCCCGCTGGTTTCCCACCCAAAATTTTTGTCAAAATGATAAGTTTTTGTTTACATTCTTGCAAGAAACTAACCCCAATTTTGACTGACAATTGCAAAATTCATATTTGTCCTCTAACCTTAGCTTGAATTTTTTATACGTTTTAATCCACTGTAGTTATTTTCATTAATTTTTCAGTTTTTGCCAATTGGGACGGTTTTCAGTGTGAATTATCAAGCAATTTAATAAAACACAAGATTATGATGCATACGTGAAGGTGTCTTTTTTGTTGAAAATGCTATTTTGTAAAGTGCAGTGTCTTAAAAAGGTGTAGTACTTACATTTTTAAACGGTTGGCAGTGATAAATTCAAACTTTTCTTTTTATTGTTAACAGGTGTCAAATTGTGAGACTTTTGCAATTAATCACGTTTGCTGCATTTCACATTTCAGCCTTCATGGAGAAAAGGAAAACTAGCAGGATGGATTATTCACGGTAGTTTTTGTGCAGTATTTTAATTTGTTTATATGCAATTATATCTTGGTTGTGATGTAATTCATTGCAAATTTGCCAATTGACTAACCCGTGAAAGAATTGCAAGTAGAGTTAGGGCTATGATGTTTATTGTTCAGGATTTTGATGGTTAAGAGACTCGCCTACCACTGCCTAATCTGCTACAAAGCAACTAATGAGATGGGGATAACACTAGTGATGTTTTGGGGGCATGCTGACTGAAATTGGGACTTGTGGAGGAAAAGGGGAGGAAGAATTTCTAATTATAAATTTCGAAAAGTAACTTACTGGTTTGACAGCTGGGAATGGAAAGACAGTTTTGTAGTGGGGATGCCAAGGCATTGTTAAAGAGGGTGCTATGCTATACATTGTTGTAGGCATGGTGAGTTCATGGTTACAATAAAGGAATTTTACAATGCAATTGTTGCTGAATAATATAATATATAATCTTGTTCTTTGGAGGGAAGACAAACTGAGAAACAGATCCGGACAGCAAGGCTCTTTGGGAAGTAATGTATGGTCGTCCAGAGTTAACTGACGAGAGACTTAGCATATGTCAGATCTATCCCTACAGAATGCCCCCCTCCCCAACGGTATTTTTGCGTTGGCTCCGTACACCGCTTTTTGATTGGAAATTCGGACATCCATGGAATAGTAAGAAAACAAAAGGAATTTTATAAAATTAGTGTGGCTTGCTCATGGGAACCTTGAACGAGAACTGCAATTAATAACATGTTCAAAATAATACATTTCCCCAACATACATAGACATTACACATTTCGGCCGGTTAAAATAAAAAGGAAGGAACACAAAAGTAATAATACACAAGACTCTTCAAACGACTGTCCGTAAACAGAAGCAGGATGTTGAAAAGTAACAACTTAGACTAGGCTTAATAATATTTCGTTCCACCTAGGTTCCGGCATGATTATTGGTACGACAAGATCGTTCCAATACCCAGGATTTATTAAATCTAGGACGGCGTTTTGTATAGTGAATTCAAGCAGCTGGTTTTTACAGGTTTGATAGGCGTTTTATAATTTAAATAGTGACGTAGAGGCTTCTACAGCACCCCTTTTGCACACGCAAATCACAACTCACGACAATATAACTAAATGAAATACCGGTGGTTGACCAAAGTAACCAAACTGCTGAATTCTAACGCGTCGTAAAAGAAACTTAAAACAAGTTCCTTAAAATACAAAGTCCACGATTGGACAGGTAAACAAAAAAAAAGCTTCACCAGAAATCGAAAGTGAAAACCGTGGAAAAAAAGAGTGACGGATGGTACCCTAAACACCAAAGAAATCATGATAAAAATCAGCGCTGGTAAAAGTCAAGGATTTTTTTAAATATTGAATGTTAAAAAAAAGTCGTTAAATTACAAGCTTCCTTTAAGATCTACAAATTAAACAACAAGATATTGATGCAATATTCCAGTAACAAACAGCAGAAATACGATGCGCCCATTCACAACGAAATTCGTAAGCGCCAAACACAAGTCAGTGGTAAACCAAGACAAAAATCAATGATGTAGTAGAAATCGCGAAGGACGATCAATGATTGTTGCGTACGCCAAGGATAACGTCATGCAGCCGCCCATAGAGGATCAACACGCTAAGCCTACACCAAGGAAAATTTAGACAACGTGGACGAAACTTTCGCAAAACCAGGAAAATTTTATGTAAAACCTGACAAATTTTATAACTGACACCGCATGAATGTTTAAAGAATCACTGGAGTTACTTAAAATTAAAATTGCTTAAATATTTTTGTTGTAGTGCCTATCCGAAGACGGCCCGATTTTTTCAACCACCACATCTAAAGCAGCAACGACAATTTCGACAGACGAACGCTACTTTCTTAAAATATGTAGCGATTTTTATACTGTTGTTTGGCCAGACCACATTATGGTGAATATCGAATTTTGTGAGGCTAAGCAAATTAAGCAAGCAAATGAGCTGAACAAAATAAATAAAATAAATTTTAATGCAATTAAAACCACAAAAATCACAATTTTGCCGATCTAGGTATTTTAACGTTCCCATTCAAAGGCCACTTGGACTTGGCAAATAAAAATAGAAATATCAGAAATATATCTTCGTTTTTACATGCCAAAACAAGGAATTTGCCTGTGTCAACCAAATTCTCCAGGGATCTCGTCAACCTCAGGCCTCAACTTGGAAATGTGTTGGAAACCTTTTTGAAGGAGTCCAGATGAGGCTTCACGAATCTTATAAACTTGGGGAGAAATTTTCTCCACCACTATATATGGACCAGTGTACTTGCATTTTTGCAGCAAAATATGCATGTTTGCTACTTTTAAAATGGCTCTTGGCCCAAACTCGATCGCCTATGGCAAATTCCAAGGGGTTAGGGATTTTGGCATAGAGCTTTGCGTACTCGTACGCTCTGTCGGATTGGCGCAACCGACGTATACGGGCTAAGGTTTTCTAATATTACTTGTTAGCGTGGCAGCACATAAGGGATGGGGTCGTTCCAGGGTATCAGAAATGGGGTGGGGGGTTCTGTGCCAATATCCAGTTCCCTACAAAAATTCAGAAACGCTGGTGTGTAGCTGGTTCTGGAATCAATAGAACTGTTGATAGACAACATGAATAACGGCAACTTTTCATCCCAATCTCTGGGGTTAACCTCACAGAATTGTGCGATCATCCAACCGAGCTTCTTGCATTGGAGCTCAGCTGGGCTGTTAGAGGCAGGGTGGTAAAGGGTTGTTGCAGATTGTTTGATACCAAAACGCCTGTAGAATTCACGAGTTATTTCCGAAATCAGCGACGAACCGTTGTCGCTTACGATTCTCCTGGCGACACCAAATATTGGGAACACCTGGTTGATTAGAAGAGTAACAAGCGTTTTCGTATCGAACTTTTAACAAGGAAAACAAAGTAAATAGCCAGTAAAAAGATCGGTTACCACCAGTATATTGCGGTTTTTGCGTAGACTTTTGATCATAGGGAGACCCTGTTTCCAATCCAAATGTAAGGTGTGGAATGGATAGTTTAAAGAGATGGATTGTATTTTTCCAAGAGTTCTTAAGCCATGGCCTTTATGCTGTTGGCACTTATGGCAAGTTTTGACGAACCGATGGACAAGTTTACTCGTCCTAGGGAAGTACATTAGTCTCTGCAGACGGGCTAAGGTTTTTCTAGCGCCAAACTGTCCTCCTACAATTGTGCTTGATTCAGCTCCAACACCTGCCTCTGTAAATTTCGAGGTATAAACATTTTTAAATTGGACGACTCAAAAGTAGCGTGTGCAAGCTCACAATATATCACACCTGTCTGTTGGTCAAAAATATATTTTTCTTGATATTTATCTACAAATCTCTGTACAGCAACTGAGCCTGCTTTCCAGGATTTCCCCGGCAAAGCGAGCGAGAGTGTTTTCATAAATTCGTCCGTTGGGTCTCAGCTGCATGGCTTACGAACTGTTGAAAAAATACAATTCATCCCTATAAAATATCCATTCCACACCTTACATTTGGATTGGAAACAGGGTCTCCCTATGACCAAAGGTCCATGCAAGAATCGCTATATACTGGTGGTAACCAATCTTTTTACTGGCTATTTACTTTGTTTTCCTTGTAAAAAGTTCGATACGAAAACGCTTGTTGCTCTTATAATAAACCAGGTGTTCCCAATATTTGGTGTCGCCAGGAGAATCATAAGCGAGAACGGTTCTTAGTTGGTTTTGGAAATAACTCGTGAATTCTACAGGCGTTTTGGTATCAAACAATTTGTAACAACCCTTTACCACCTTGCCTCTAACAGCTCAGCTCAGCTCCAATGCAAGAAGCTCGGTTGGAGGATCGCACAATTCTGTGAGGGTAACCCCAGAGATTGGGATGAAAAGTTGCCATTATTCAAGTTGTCTATCAACAGTTCTATTGATTCCAGAACCGGTTACACACCAGCGTTTATAAATTTTGGTAGGGAACTGGATATTGGCACAGAATCCCCCATTTCTGATACCCTGGAACGGGGTCGTTCCCTTATGAGCTGCCACGATAACAAGTAATCTTAGGAAAATCTTAGCCCCTATACGTCGGCTGTTCCAATCTGACAGAGTGTACGAGTACGCAAAGCTCAATGCCAAAATCCCTAAACCCTTGGAATTTGCCATAGGCAATCGAGTTTGGGTCAAGTGCCATTTTAAAAGTAGGAAACATGCATATTTTGCTGCAAAAATGCAAGTCAAGTACACCGGTCCTTATATAGTGGTGGAGAAAATTTCTCCCCAAGTTTATAATGTTTGTGAAGCCTCATCTGGACTCCTTCAAAAAGGTTTCCAACATATTTCTAAATTAGGCCTGTAGTTGACGAGATCCCTGGAGAATTTGGTTGACACAGGCAAATTCCTTGTTTTAGCATGTTAAAATGAAGATATATTTCTGATATTTCTACCTTTATTTGTCAAGTCCAGGTGGCCTTTGAATGGGAACGTTAAAATACCTAGATCGGCAAAATTGTGATTTTTGTGGTTTTAATTGCATTAAAATTTGTTTTATTTATTTTGTTCAGCTCATTTGCATGGTTAATTCGTTTACCCTCACAAAATTCGATATTCATCATCATTTGGTCTGGCCAAACACCAGTATAAAAATCGCCACATATTTTAAGAGTCCCAAACCTGCTTTTATTACCCTAAAAACCACCCATTACCTTCAGCACAGCGAATATAATTAATTTAGCTTTAACTTTAATTTTGTTAACCGTGAGTTGTGGACAGTTTACAGTTCGTGGGTAAAGCCAAGTGAAATGGAGCTTGATGTTTACTCTCACTAATTTTGACTGACACGAAATATTTTGGACTGTGTTAACTAGCACAAGATTTTGTCAATGTGTCATTAAAAAGGTTTAAAATTGTTACTAAAAGGTTGAAGCCCAATTTATTACCAAGGACTTAAGCGTTAAATCGCGCTTGGTATTAAAATGCTGTAAGGGTCTGCGTTAAATCGCGCCAGACAGCAACGACCCTTTTTTTTTTGGTGAAATAATTTGTCGCTTAAGACATAGTTTAATAGCTGAAGTATTAAACCCTATATTTGGTACCCTTTCCAGTCTCCATAACAGTTAGGGGCATCGATTTGATTTTTAGGTTTAGCGACTTAGTGTGAGATAGTTAGGGTTCCTAACACTTCATTTTTGGTAACCCCTTTACTAAAACGAATAACCAATTTTGATCTGGACTTAGTTATGACCTCTATTATTTATCTTTGTTCCGGGCAGAGTGTAATTTGTTTCCTGTTTCGGGATAAATATCACCCGCTGTGTATCTGGCCGCAGGAGGACATACCTAATTGTTGATACCAAACGCAACGATTTAAAAAAAAAACCGCATCGATGTTCAACCGGTATCGTGATGAGCCAGGAATAAGCAGCTGTACAGTCAATGAAGTTCCTGATTGTGGAGCCGCAACAATAACCAGTAATCCACGCGGTGAAGCCCAAAAATTCGGATCCATAAGCATTTACATGGTACAGGAGATGGATTGCAGAAACTTCGCGGGTTTCCCACCCCAAATTTTTGTCAAAATGATAAATTTTTGCTTACATTCTTGCAAGAAACTAAACCCAATTTTGACTGACAATTGCAAAATTCATATTTGTCCTCTAACCTTAGCTTGAATTTTTTTTACGGTTTAATCCGCTGTATTATTTTCATTAACTTTTCAGTTTTTGCCGATTGGGACGGTTTTCAGTGTGAATTAACAAGCAATTTAATAAAACATAAGATTATGATGCATACGTGAAGGTATCTTTTATGTTGAAAATCCTATTTTGTAAAGTGCAGTGTCTTAAAAAGATTTTAGTACTTACAATTTTAAACGGTTGGCAGTGATAAATTCAAACTTTTCTTTTTATTGTTAACAGGTGTCAGATTGTGAGACTTGTGCACTTAATCACGTTTGCTGCATTTCACATGCTTTCTTTTCAGCCTTTATGGAGAAAAGGAAAAACTAGTAGGATGGATTATTCACGGTGGTTTTTGTGCAGTATTTTAATTTGTTTATATGCAGTTAAATCTTGGTTGTCATGTAATTCATTGCAAATTTGCCAATTGACTAACCCATGCTAATTGGCCTATAGTGCAGATACCAGTGAAAAACCGGTCATACCTCAACAGAACAACGTTCATGGATTTTTAAGTTAAGCAAACCAAACGAATATGAACAACCACAGATAAAAATTGAACACGATCGCAATCCGGAATTTGTTAAAAAAAAATACGGTACATAAAAACAAATGTCGCTAACACCAAGCTAGGCAAGTACTTCCCTGTTCCCATACGCATTACGAACTACAAAAAGAAAAATTTGGCCAATTTATCTGGGAACTAATTTTTTTTTTGCAAACAAATGTGTAGGTGCTTGTTATGTTTATGTCATTCATGATTGTGTAACCTAACCTTAATACAATAATCATTTCATATTGGCTGCATGCACTGCAATATTTTAAATTGCATAACTTTAGGTGCCAAGACTACATAACCTGCCATTTCGTGGCTTTAATTGCATAGCCATGGATTTTTTTTTGCCAAAGGGTGAAAAATTTGACGGGAATCCCTTTCATATCACATATAAAAAAAAAACATCCTACATAAAAATTTGCCACAAATTTCACAGGTTAGCTTGTCCACACTTGCCAGTGAAAATACACTTTAAAAATTTCATAAATTGTAACTTGCTGCATGCATCCTCTTGAAGTTTGGGAACCAAATAACGATCAAACAAACCTTGCTTTTTAGCCGTTTGAAGCCGATCTTCGTCTGGTTGGCTACTGAAAATATATACAGGCTTGCAACAAAATTGTGTCTGTATATATTTAAAGATTTGTTTCTCAGTTTGTCTTCCCTCCAAAGAACAAGATTATAAATTGTATTATTCAGCAACAATTGTATTGCAAAATTCCTTTATTTTAACCATGAACTCACCATGCCTACAACAATGTACAGCATAGCACCCTCTTTAACATACCTCGGCATCCCCACTCCAAAACTGACATTCCATTCCAAGCTGTCAAACCAGGAAGTTACTTTTATTAATTAATAATTAGAAATTCTTCCTCCCCCCTTCCTCCACTAGTCCCAATTTCAGTCAGCATGCCCCCTAAACATTACTTGTATTCATCCCCATCTCATTAGTTGCTTTGTAGCAGATAAGGCAGTGGCAGGCGAGTCTCTTAACCATCAAAATCCTGAACAATAAACATCATAGCCTTAACTCTACTTGCAATTCTTTCATAAATAATAATAACGCCTGTAATCCAGCCCTTGACGTTACGGCCGAGTGCACCCTCCTTACCATCCCGTCGTACAATCAAGTACCCCACCCTGTAGTGCCATCTGTTGACGGTATTCGCCTTCAAATTCTGGTTGGGACACTTTTCCAACGTTTTCGAACAGATGTCGCCACTTACCAAACCTACCATGTCGCCGTCTGTTGACGGCCTTGAACTACAAGTTCGGGTTATAGCACATTTTCCAAAGTCTTCGAAGAGATAGCGCCACTTATCTAACCTGCCGCACCGCTATTTGGATCATATTTTGGCGTATTATTGCGGCAACATAGTTTTAGTCACGTGGAATGTGCCATTGTCGGCATTTGGGCTAAAAAAAAAACAACCCTTGTCTACTAAACAAGAAAACTTTAAACCAAACGACTATAGGATCCTAATTTCCCATTGGCAGCCTGAAATGATGGAAAGGCGCATTTATTTCCTAAATGCTCAGTTCCAGAAAGGAGTTGAATTGTTTTGATTTGATTTGATTTGTTTATTGAGCTATAAAGGTCTACATATACCTATGCGCTCATGCTAGCCTACTTAACGCTACCTTAACCTAAACCAGGACGGCCAGGTCACCAGAGAACCACAAAACACAGAGCACAGGTAACACTGGAATAAACCAGAGAGAGAGACAATCAGGGAACTCAGGGGGAACACAAGGAAAACGAAGACCCATAAAGGAAATACGCACATTACTTCTGAATTGTTTTTAAGTGGGCTGCAACAATCGTTCCTTGCAACAATTCGCAATGCGTGGTACCGAGGTCAATTGTTTCAGAGGATTAACTTAAACACAGGATTACTTGCTTACTGAATGCTGGATTTACCATTGTTCGGTTTTTTTTTTAGCCTTCAGTCGAACATACGCATGCGACGTTTCCGGGGCTGCACCAAAGGGCAAATTCACGGACCCGCGTTTTCGCAGGGGGAGCAAACAAGTATGTGTGGGGGGGCAATGCGTGATACGAAAATGAATTGTTTCAAAGGATTAACTTAAACATGGAATTACTTGCTTACTGAATGCTCGATTTATCAGTGATAAGGATTTTTAGCCTTCAGTCAACCACACACATGCGACTTTTCTGGGGCTGCACCATAGAGGAATGTCACGGGGCGACATTTTCTCGGAGGGGGGGGGAGGCGGCCATGAGTGTGTGGGGTGACACGTATGCGTATCTGGGAGGGGGAGGAGTTTGGGGATTGGGGGTTAAAGTAATTGTTGGGGAGGGCATATGTGAAATAAATTTTGATAAATTTAAAACCAATGACGAAACACCTGAGGTGCCGGAGGGAGGCAGAGAAATATTCAGAACCCATACTATGGGAGTGCAGGAAGGGAGTGCTAAGGGGTGCGGCGGGGAGAGGGGTGCGCAGCATGCCACGGGCACAACTAGTATAATATATATTTTGCTTTTGAGCAGACTTAATGAGGGATCATGATTAAACAAAGAAAGCTTCAATAATGCTGGCTAATACCGGCTAATCAGCTGTACCCTGAACCAATTACCAAGAGGGCGAGCAGGTTCATTCTTGGTGGGTTTATTCAGCTAGACTGGCGTATGTTATGCCGGGGAACAACTGGTATATACATATGATTGAAGTCCTCTCTCCAGCAAAAAAACTAAAACTATTAATTTCTCCGTTTCTATTCAATATATTTCGACCAAACTTGGTCAAATAGTAGATAGCAACTTTTCCAAACTTTACACCAACTTTTATGCAATTCCGTGCAAGAGTAAAAGTAGGAAGCTACACGTAAATTTGAAAACTGTTCACTTGTTGTTGTTGTTGTTCTTGTTCTTGGCTAACACGGTTTCGGAAAAATCTACTGCACCTACCTAAAATCTGAAACATGATCTGAGCCAGAAATTTACCTGGGCTTCATCCTCAGAGAGACCACTTTATCGATTGGTCCATCCATTCCGGAGTTACGGGTCCCTGAACGATCATTTTGATTGTTTTACATTGTTTTAACCATTGTAATTTGGGAACAATGCTACTCAGCAAACAGATCCATTAATCGTGCACGTGTTATGTCTTTACTAAAAGGTTCATTGTTGAAGGGCAAAATTAAAGAATCCGTGTTTCAGCTAAACGCATATCTAGACACACGTCGCCGCCAAGTAACAGTAGATTATCCCATTGTAGACATCCGATTGTTAAAAATTGATTGTTAATGATAAAAAGGCGGCTCACTAGCAGACATGTGTCTGTTAACTGTAAGCAACTGAAAGCATATTTTGGCATGTTGAGGATAAATCCCAATGCGACAGAAATGTTTCAAATTGTGGAAAATGTAAGGGAAAGGATCAGAGATTAAGAAAAACTAAAATTTAAAGGATGAGTGTCCACCAAACATAGAGAAAAATGTGCGTCAATAACGTTGTTTTTATGTTACTGTCTAGCTAGCTAGCTAATAAGATTTTTCCCATGTTAAATCCCCTAGACTTTTTGCTCATGGCTAGCGCAAAATTGCGAAGACCTACGTACCTGAATTTTTGCACACGGATGCATGGTGATCTGAGGATGGTCGTTTTGTTGGTTTGGGGGTTGTAGGGGTCAGGACAAATGCGTGGGAGGGTTTTGAAATTTGCCACCGGAGAATTTAAATTTCGTTTCTTTTCCAAGTTGCAACCAAAGATTTTAAGCAACAATGGCTTGAACAATCAAGACTGGTCCTTAGATTTTTTGTAAAAGCCTGGACGAACTAAAAACTGAACTGTAACGAAGGACAAAATAAAGAAACATTAACGTTGCCATGGAGTGCGTAAGAATAAAGGGATGCACGTTAGATGATGGTTACACAACAATACGAGCATACACGAGCTAAGGGTTTTTTTGTTAATAACCCAAAAAACAAAATACTTCGCGTTCTGCTGTGTTAGTAACAGACCTTCGGGGGTTTCTGCATGACTAAATGTGAACGAAATCTTGAAAAATTAAGGGGAAGTTGCAGGGATAAACAAAACAACTGAAGGGGATGCGCTGATTGAGTGAGCGAAGCGAACGAAATCAGCGATTGTTATTCAGTGTGTGCAAAAATGA
>JAHWFP010245678.1:33366-54448 GCA_023313725.1 Lithobius niger | reverse complement strand
TAACGTTAACCGAGGTAGGGCCAAGTGAGGAGGGATGCGCTGATTGAGTGAACGAAGGGAACGAAAATCAGCGTCAAACTGTGTCAATTTCGCTGACGTAACGGCTAATTGGGCAATGACAAAGGTGAAAATTATGAATGAGATAAGTTATAGACATAAAATTTCTCCAGACAAAAGAGGCACAGATGACGATTACACCGTCTGATCTTTTCCTCTGCAAGTTCTGATATCCACCAAAAACCAAAACTGGTATAAGATAAGCCGCCAATTTTCAAAAAACGGTCGGCCTTTCAAAGTAGTGATATCATTCAACCAGGGAAAAGCCACCAAGGTTAATCCTATTAGCCAAGTTAATCGCACCGAATAATACTTTGAACGTTAAATGAAAACTTTAAGAGGACAGTACACGAACTCTTACTGAATTATCTGCCCTACGAAGATAAAAGGGTATGCTTGTTATTAATTTATTTGGAAGTTAGTGAAACGGACAATTGATTTTATGTAGAATTACTGTTCTCATAATTATTTCTCATAGGGTAGAAAGACACGTCTACAGCTCATTAAGGAAAGTTGCCAGATCTAAATTTCGGCAGACAGGTAAAGCGTCATATGTGTAAGTGCCTTTTTCTAAAATGGGGTTTGCAGCTAGCAGTACGTGGCCCTCAAGTGGCTCGTACGTGCCAAATTATTGTTGTAATTATTGTCGAAACAGTTGGCTGAAACATTTAAAATTGGCAATGCTACATTTCTAAGCCAAACGAATATACTTACTGTTATTTGATAGAGATTTAAAAACCAGCAGACTATGGTGGCCGACAAAGATGAAACTGTTTCTTCTTCCAAAACGGTATGATGACGTCAGCTTGTTCCAGTTGGCAACAATGGACATTATGACTTGCTCCGATTGTTATTCGTGAACCACATTATTTATGCAATACGCCATTGATAAAAATCAGTCGTTACCAAACTGGATACATTAACCTGATTTATTTGAGTGAACAATTACAGCTTCATGTCGTGATTCAAATTAACCTTGTGAGTGAGCGAAACGAACCAACATCAGCGTTTGGTAGCCAGTACGCTCGAAATTGCGATTGAACAAACTTAAGCCTGTGAAACAAGCACAAACAATAAACCACAACCGTGCCACTTTGACTCAACTACTGCAAATTGGGCATTAGTAAATGTCGAAATTATGAATGACAACATCAACAGACATAAAATACCTCCGGACAAAACCGGTAAAGGTGTTGATACCGTAAGCAAGTTCTGACCGTGTCAATTTCACTGGCGTAACGGCTAATTGGGCCACGGCAAATATGAATATTATGAATGAGTAAATTTATAGACATAAAATTCCTCCAGACAGAAAAGGTCGAGTGGACGATTAAACCGTCTGATCTTTCGTTCGTTCACAGTCCTACTAAAGCTGTGATATCCACCCAAAACCAAAACTGGTAGAAGAGAATTCGCCAAGTTTCAAAAAAGGGCCGGCCTTTCAATGTAGTGATATCATTCACCCAGAGAAAGGCCTCCAAGGTTAATCCTGTTAGCCAAGTTAATCTCACCTAATAATACTTTGAACGTTAAATGAAAACTTGAAGATTGCTACCGCCAGTAGCAATGTTCTAGTTTTCATTTCACTTTCGAACTATTAATAGGTGCGATTAACTTGGCTAACAGGATTAACCTTGGCGGTCTTTCTCTGGTTGAATGATATCACTACTTTGAAAGGCCGACCCTTTTTGGAGCTTGATTTACCTAATCAAGCTCCTATATGCTAGCAAGCGAAATCGGCGTGGTATGACTCCGCATCACCCAAGACACGGCCACCTACAGTAAAGGCCGTATCATCTTTACCTTCCACAATGCTCCGCTAGAAGGCGAAACAAATACCTACGCGACAAGTTTGCCAAGTGGCGTCATCGGTTGGCAGAATTTGACACCCTCGTCGGTTAATTTGAAATTTCGCCTGTTGGTGTGGAGATGGCAGCACCTAGCAAACTTGCGCTTGCTTCTATGTCAATTGTTGATTTTAGTTGCCTTTTTTGGTCTGATACGATACGGCCTTTAATGTAGGTGGCTTTTCCAAGACCGCTTTTCCTAAATAATTTGGACTGGTTTTGTGTGGTTTTGTTGTTATTATCAGTTAGGTCAGGTTAGGTAAGTTTGGGGTTTTGCATTTCACATACTGAGGTAGTGAACTGGTTGGGGTGTGGCATTTCAAACTGGGGCAGTTAATTGGTTAGGTTATGTTAATGATGATTTAACGAGTTTCCGAAATTTGGGAACAATTTGTAGTGCCGTCCGTGAAAATTAAAAGTAGTTTTTTTCCCTCTTTTTTCGAATTTCGGGCCATGTGCGTAAAGGGAACATGGGAAAAAAACGGGCTCTCGTCCAATTTTTTTTTAATGGACTAAGAATTACCAGCTGAGTAATGTTTTCCTCTTCCATTTTTGGGGGAAAACGCACCGTTTGGCCGTGGTGAAGGTCCAAAGTTAGCACGGCGCCGCGCCAGAAAGCATGAAACTGGTCGAAAGTCCGGCAAGTGAAACGTCAAACCCCAACCAGTTCATTACCTCAAGT
Source organism: Lithobius niger (assembly GCA_023313725.1). Taxonomy (NCBI): domain Eukaryota; kingdom Metazoa; phylum Arthropoda; class Chilopoda; order Lithobiomorpha; family Lithobiidae; genus Lithobius; species Lithobius niger. The sequence continues at coordinate 51,862 of JAHWFP010245678.1, read as the reverse complement.
GAAATGCCGAAGCCGATTCCTAACCTAACCGACAATAACAACAAACCACACGAAACTGGCAATAACAACCCACCTATCTGAACTGTTTACGGGAAAAAAATATCAGCTGAGAACACGGGAAAAAATGGCCTCTCGTCCGTCAACGCAAAGAGTGCGGCTTTCAATAATTTATGACGGCCAAACGAAGCATTTGCCCCAAAAATGTTATGCGAAAATGTTGTTCAGTTGATCATTTTACGTCATTCTAGCTCAACGAGAGATCAATCGGTGAGGAGCCCTTATTCTTCCCATAAGCCGCATAAAGTAAGCTTGTTCCCTCTATTGTTTATTTTACTATCGAAAGTGATTGTGGAATAAATTTATAATTCTGCCTTTATTCCGTTAGCTACGCATCTAGTATGCACTATCCCGTTGTTTCACACGTTTGTCGATTTGATTATACTACAACAAACTGTTACACTAAATAATCGATTATACAATAATTACCGGATTAGCAGGAGCCACATAATTACACGAATTGCCAATATGCATAGAATCCTAGGACAGCCTTCCCGCGAACCGCAAAGTAGCCGATATTTTTTTTAGTGATTCGCCAATAGCCCAACAACAGATAGAATTCCGTTTTCCGTGCATGTTGTCAAAACCTGAAATAAGCTGGGCCAGTTCCGGTTCAACTTTTTTTTCATACAGAAACATAATTGGCAAAAAATTTTAGTCAAGGACCTACAACCCTTCATATGCAAACGATTTAGCCATAAACTGTTCAATAACAACGCCTACATTTTGCTGGCACGTCTTCTAATCAAAATCTTAAAAAATGGACTAATATTTCAGTCCCTTCCGGCCATACGATAAGGGTTATATGCATGACCCGTTCAAATAAACGATTGGAGTGGGACGAATCGTCATTTAACAATAACTCACGACGCAAGCCCTTTTTCTCCCCGACTGTATTTCAATAACTGCTTTATGCATTACATGCATAAGCAGTTAAAAAAGGTAAGAAAGATTAAAATCCTTGAAATGGCAAAACGAAACTCTAAACAAACAAATGTGCTGAAGTACTTACTCGTCATAGTGTGCTAGTTATTTTTTCACATTCGTGCAATGAGATTGGAGGTGTTAATGTTTTACAATTTTAACAATCTCCTGCTACAGCTCAACCACCAACCCTCAGTCGGTTTGCATGCATAGCATTCCCATCAAAGACCATAGCCATAAGTTACATTTATTTCTAACAACAATAAAAATTCCTAAACATTGTGATCATTCTGGGCCTCGTCACAAAATATGTGTACAACAGCTTTTTTTGTGGTTTTTGTAGTTTTTTTTTTTTCGTCCCACCAATTAAAACTAGGGTGCCGGTAACAGAAACTTGATATTGTTATTTAAACCCAAAAAATTTAGCATAAATAAGTCTAAACTAATTACCCTTCTTCCCGCCACAAAAAAAAAATCTTCCATTCTTTTTTTCTTTTTTGGGGCGGAGGGGGAGGCTGGTCACTCTCCCCCACCACTGCCGTCCATTGAACATTCGAGCCTTAGCTTGCAAATTTTCAACAACAATATGTGCGATCACATATGCTGTACAAAATAAGCTCCATAGATCACAGTTGTGTTCTTGTTTGAAACTTGTTGGCTTCTCTTATACCAGTTTTGGTTTTGGGTGGATAAAACTAATAGTTTTAGCTTGATATTTCGTTACAATAATTACTAGCGGAGTCGCTCGCTTCGCTCGCTCATCCGCCGCGTCTCGCTGCGCTCGAGGAGAATTGTTTGTGAAACTCGTATGGTGCTGACAAACACTCCTAGCAAAAATTATGAAACAAATGTTCAAGGAAGTGAACCGAATAATGTGCGCGTTTTTCTTAGTGCATCAGTTCATAATACAAGTGGTAAACAAAACTAAAAATGGTTATATAATGTCATTCCAGATCTGTAATGTTAGCATTCTGTATCTAGGTATATTTAGCCTATATAACTTACTAAATGTATTTAGAAAAAAGTGTTGTTTCCGATGACGAATGCTGATTTCGTTCGCTTCGCTCACTCAATCAGCACAACCTCAGAAACGTGACCACCACCACAGCCGACCACCATGAATCACACATCAACAAAACACGCCACAGTTTTTAGTTTAAACAAAACTAAAAATGGTCAAATAAAGTCATTCACGAGTTGTAATGTTATAATTCAGTATCTATACCTGTGTTGAACTTTGGGGCTGGGGCCAATGACCTTTTATCCAACGTAGAAAGTCGGTTATTTTCACTATGAATAAATATTTAGCCTATATTACTTACTAAATGTATTTAGGAAAAAGTGCTGTTTCCAATTACGAACGCTGATTTCGTTCGTTTCGCTCACTCAATCAGCGCAAACATTACCTCAAAATCGTGACTGAAATCAATATAACCACTAAAAACCACACATCACTTGAAATTTTTGGTTGCACTACGCTTAACATGGGTTGTCTTGTTTCACTTATTTTAAGAATGCTTTTCTTTACGTCCTGCGCAGTACAGCATTTTCCATCAGCTCTCTTTCTGATGACCCGCCACTAGCCGAAACAACTGCAGAACGTCAAGTGACAACACCACGATTTGAACGCAAGTTAGGCCTACACAAGACAATAACTCTTATCCAAACCTGCTCGTGTTTTAGCACAAATAAGGAAAGAACCGGCTAACCGACTTTACGTAAACACTAATGCTCGAATATTGCTGGTTGAAATGATACAGATGCAGACGTAATAATATTCTTGGCACCCTTTACAGGTGTGAATGTATTTTTTACACGTAATTTATTATTTAGCATTTATTTTTTTTCTGTCTTTCTGTTGCTAAACAATTATTCTCTTGTCCTGGATTTGTCAGTAGACTTTTAATGAATAACTCCAAGTTACTCGCTTCGCTCGCTCATTTTGCCGCGTCTCGCGGCGCTCGAAGAGATTTCTTGTTGAAACTCATATGGTGGTGACAGACACTCCCAGCAAAAAATTATCAAACATATGTTCAAGGAAGTGATCCAAATAATGTGCGCATTTTTCCACTACAGGAAAATATTTAGCCTACAACTTACTAAGAGTGTTTAAGAAAAAGTGCTGTGTCTGATGACAAACGCTGATTTTCGTTCACTTCGCTCACTCAATCAGCGCAACTTACCCTACTACTTAATTACTGTATTTAGGAAAAAGTGCTGTTCTGATGACAAACGCTGATTTTCGCTCACTCAATCAGCGCACCCTACCCTACTACTTAATTACGGTATTTAGGAAAAAGTGCTCTTCTGATGACAAATGCTGATCATCGTTCGCTTCGCTTACTCAATCAGCGCACACATTTTCTCAGAAACGTAACTGAATCATTGTAACACCGAGAACCTCACATCACATGTAATTTGTGTTAGTACTACACTTTACATGGGCTTTTTTGTTTCACTTTTTTAAGATTTTGTTTTCCTTACGTCCTGCTCAGTGAAGATTTTTCCATCGGTTCCTTATAAATTCTCTCTGATGACCCCTCACTAGGTGAAACAGCTGCAGAAATCAAGTGAAAACGCCACGGCTCCAATGATCTTTTATCCAACATAGAAAGTCGTTCATTTGCACTACAGTATAATTATTTAGCTTCCTACTGTTTCTGATGACAAACGATGATTTTCATTCGCCTTTCTCATTCAATCATCGTCAGGAACATTTCGTCAGGAACGTGACTAAATCAATGTAACCACCAAGAACCACACATCACTTGGCGAAAACAGCTGCAGAAATCAAATGAAAACGTCACGGCTTGAATGCAAATTAGGCCTACACAAGACACTAACTCTTATCTAATGCTGCACGTGTTTTAGCACAAATATTGAGGGAACTGGCTGATGGCCTTACGTAACAACTAATGTTCGAATATTGTTGTTTAAAATTATACAAACGCACACGTAAAAGTATTCCTGGCACCCCTTTCTGGTGTCAATATGTTTTCTATACGTAATTTAGTTTTTAGCATTTAATCTTTTTCTGTCTTTGTGTTGCTGCTAAACGATTATTCTCTTGTCCTAGATTTGTCCGTTATTATAGAATCGGTGAATGACTCCAATTTTAAACGTATAATAAAATGGTACTGCGAAAAGCTACGCGTCTTTACTGATTGTTACTGAGAACAACAATTTAGTGACTCGCTCCTCGTTGGTCCGTTGACGCCAGACTATTGTTGATGGACGTTCCAGAAAAAAATGTGGCAACAATCATGACGTCATGTATTGTTGAGGCATTGTTGGGTGATTGTTGCCGATTGTTGCAAATGGTCACATTTCTTTAATTTCGGTCATTTAGACCCAGCTCGGACTTTGAAAATACGCCTACACAACGAACGGGTTAATTTGTTTTCTTTTGACAAACTTCTCATATTTGTAGCCTTCTACTTCCAGAGGGGAAGATGATCATCCCCAACCAACCAGCCAACCAACCAACCAAGCATAAACTGCATCTTTTTAATGATGAGAGATTGTTTTGTCAGCTATTGTACCAACTCTTGGGAGATGTGTTGTCGCATTCGCTGAGCCCTACAAAAATGCTAACATAACATGCAGGACACTATCTCTTTGTTCGAGCTGTTTTCTGTTTTATCAAGTCTTCCATTGAATTGTTTCTCTATTGTCCTGCTAGTGTGTCGCGCCAAGTTAGGCAACAATCATCACAACAAACATCACATCCATTCAATTATCAAGGTTGTAAACCATTGTAGTGCACGCCATAGCGTCAGTGTCTAATATCATGAAGCAGAGTGAGCACATTTCAGGTACTTGGATAAAAATAATAATGCGGTACAAACGCTTAAATTGTATTGAAATCAAGAGCAATGACCCACCTGACAAAAATTAACTCGTGTAGGAAAGCCAGCTAAGCTGCTTTCAATGCAAAACAGACCCTCAATAACGTTGCAAATGTGTAACTAGCTACTAGCTAGTTAGCTAGCTAATTCTAGTCCGCTCATCCCCATGTTAATTTCCATAGGGTGATAATTCATCAATACCGAGATAACCGGAAGGCTTCCAGCTATAAAACTGAATGAATGGCTGCAGTACGATACGAACTGCGTACGTTTTATGGTTTGGAGCCTAGGGATGGCGGGGATGGACGGGGAAGGCGTGGGATGGCGCGTAAGTACGAAAATATTGTTATAACCATTGTTAGTATTGTCGGCATCGTCTTTCATTGGATAGCCAAAGTTCGGAAGATGACAACGTGTATACTGACGTGTGTGCCTAGACACACTTGTGTAGCACGATAAATCTAAACAACGTTGCCAAACAAATGTATTCACGTCCAATTCACGAAAAATAAACCAACTGTAAAATCATAGTTAAACAAAGCCAAAAACTGGTGAAGAGCTCACAAAGTTGAGAGTGGTTCTGCCCTTCAAAGGAGTGATAGCAACACACCAAAACTAACGAAATAAAACAAATTGCAACAAAATTAAAACAAACCAAAAACCTATAAAGAGGTGACTAAGTTGAGAATGGTTCGGCCTCTAGGCAAAGAGTGTTGAAAACCAATTTCTTGTTGACTTGCCACTTTATTACACATCTACACGGTGGTGGAGTTGAGTCTAACACACAATTTAAAAAAAAAAAGGACTGTTATCATATCAAAACTCAAACCGGTAAAAGGGGCCGCCAAGTTCCGAATGGTTCGGCCCTTCAAAGGAGTGATAACAACACACCAAAACATTCGCCAACTTAATCGCACCGATTAATACTTTGGATGTTAAATGAAAACTTGAACATTGCTACTGAAAGTAGTAATATTCTAGTTTCCATTTAACGTTCGAACTATTAAGCGGTGCGATTAACTTGGCGAATGTTTTGGTGTGTTGATATCACTCCTTTGAAGGGCCGAACCATTCGGAACTTGGCGGGCCCTTTTACCAGTTTTAGTTTTTGATATGATTTAATTAATTCATCATATTTTTCCAAGATGTTATTCCTTTTCTTCTTCTTCAACTCCACATTGGAGAGAGGTTGTGTTTGATGCAATCTCCAATGACTACCATTTCCGGGCCTTTTAGACTTTAACGTTTAAGTTCTTACCTATGGTAATGTAGTTAAAAGCATCCTGAGTTCTCTACTGATGCTCAATTAGACGTCATTTGAGGCGGTAAATATTCTGCATCAGGAATTCGTTATCCTGAGAGTGTTGTTGAATTAACACTGGTTTTTATTTAACTGCTTTAACTGCTGCAAATATATGAATGACGTCAAGGAAAGATGCCGAGTCCCTGCCAGTCTTTTGTATATCATAATTTTTTTATTGCTGAATACTGCTGCTTTTTGTACCATTGTGGCATGGGAAGAAACCGCAATAAATACCACCCTTTTCTTCCAACATTTCTTTTCTCCATAAGTCTCCCACGACGATCCACGAATTTTCGGACTTCGAGGAAGAAGTCGCTGTAGTAGTCATGTGGTCTTCTGGATGCCAACAGATTTACTTAGCCATCATTCAGAGGCCGAGGGATCGGAGACCACAAGCTGGCTATAGATTTTTTTCCACACTTGGTAGTATTACTGGAAGAGGCTCTAACTTGGACAGGCGTAAGAAATCATTCAACACAAAAAAAGAGTACTGTCGTCGGCAAAACGAAGATCCCTAGAAGATATTTTTTGCTCAAAGTTCGACTCGAATGCAGAAAAAAATCAAAGACTGGATCCTTGAGACTAGACACAGACACAGCTGAGCAACAGGTCAACTCCTCCTATCATCATTCATCATTCCTTTAATTTTTTTTTAAATCTTGCTCTAGAAACCATAATTCAAGGTGAGACATAACTACATTTACCCACAAACACCAAACAATATGATGAAACTGTGGGTATACTAACGTAAACTACAAACCCTGCAACAACACCATCTACATGTTCAACAGTATAAGGGGATGTGGATGCTAACCGGCGCCGAGAATTACCAATTCTGGAAGACTCAGATTCAGTGTTTAGCAGACAAAAAAGTATGGATCATAGATATTCTTCAAGGAAATCCCCCAGCCTTCCTGTAGCTACACCAGCTCAAGTGGAAGATTGGCATCACTACAATAAAGAATACAAGACCCTTCTTATGCACACCACGCAGTCAGAAATAAATTTTCGTTCTGCACTGTACAACTAACCAAATAAATTTGGGACCGTCTGACACTGGACTAGGATCACCCAGACGAATTCAATTAAATGCATCTCTTTCGCGACCTAATGAACATAGATATGCACAGGAACGAAACCATTCCATTGTATATCCGAAGAGAAAGAAGTTTGTTAGAGGCCATAGCACTAGATGTTATTCACTCACAGAAGCTAAGATTTGCGTATGGTTACTGAGAGGAATAAACTTAATACGAGTTTAAAATGTCACCAAAGAAAGTCTTCTTCATGGTGGAAGGGCATTATCACTAGAGTTGTTACTATTGACTTTGCAAGATGGCTTAAAGTACTATGTGGCACTAGAGGAAGAACCACAATACCCTTTGGCCTATCATGACGTAGCCAATTTCTGTGAATCAGGGAATGATGGATTTCATTTTTCTTCAACTGACTCGTCTTTTGCTAGGGGAAGGTCTCATCAATATCACCTTAGCCAGTACTCATCGTCACCTCAGAGGGCTGCTCAAGTTGACGTTCAACCCAGACGACAAGATGCTAAACGTCAAAAGCAATCAACACTACTTCACACATTGACGGTCGTCTGATCACACTTTTCGCCAGTGCACGAGGATTGATCCAAGCGAGTATCCACTGGGTCCATGCTGCTGGCTCTATTTTGGCTTCAGCCATAAAAATAGTACGTGCGACTTGCAGCCCCAACGAAACACCAGCGGTGACATCACTCAGAACTCACTGCATCAAAGAAATGATCACAGGAATCGAGGACTGCTCCAAATTTCAGCCAGCCAAATTCTGAACAATCGCGATGGTCACCGGGAATCACAACAATCGGAACCAACAGAGACCAAACAAAATTTTATGTCAAAACCATCAAGCTTATGCCTTGTATGACTCTTTAAATCATTCACATCATTCCCGCTGGACCTATTCAAGGGAAGTTCAACCAACTGATGTCTCCAGTAAAACAAGTAAGCTAAGTGTGAAGCTGATTTCTAGGTGTTGGGGCGAGGCACAACGTTTTTTACAATATTCCGCAGCCACACGTATACTTCTGCGTAATGCTTTCAAAAATGTGGACAGTGCAACTTGTCCAGGAGCAAACAAAAGCATTATATTCTAAGGGTGCCACCACAACCAGTGTCATTGGGGACATCCGAGTCAAAGTTTGTAATAGCAAGGGTCAGCCCTTAAAGCACCCTGTAGTTTTACAAAATGTTGTGTAATTGCCCAAAGCCTCTCAAAACCTCCTCTCAGGCTAGAAACTCTTAAACACTGGGTGTAGTTCAAACCTACACCAACACTAACTATGTAACTATGCTTGGTCTTCAAGGCAACAATTTGTTTCACACTGATCAGGCTCAGTCAGAGCCGACGTCACACAATGTACGATCAGCCTGGATTTGTTAATTCTAACTTGCATAGTGCAGGCCCTGTTCCACCTTCTGTGCCCATGAACCCATGTGCACGTTCTTTTGGAAATGAACGGGATGTTCCATAAACGTCACTTAAACTTAGCCAGGCTTTAGTTTTAAGGGCGACACCCAGTCAGGGAGATTCAGAGCCGTTAATTCCTCCAAGTTACAACCATTACCACCTAGAGGGGGCACCTAGCCTTATACCACCAGTTGCAAACGTACAAACTTGCTCATTAGAGGGGGAATTACATAGTTGTAGGCTATTGAAAATGTAGACACGTACTCTGTAGAAGGGGACATGACTTGTTCTGATGTACTATCTAAGTATCAGACCTACTTACATCAAGGCTGACATAAAAAACCTAACTTATTGATGGTGTTCAATGCACCAGATGTTGAATCTTATTGATGTAATACCCAAAGAAAATGTGAATAATGCGTGTGTGTCAGTTGATAAACTTACCCAAGAGAATGATGAGGACGACTGGGTCGATACAACTGATCCGAGTCTCCCCCTCATAAATTGCAATACTATTTAGCATATTTCCTGTAAGCAAAGGAAACAACAGATCTTTTAAATTCAGTAAACATCCTCGTTACCTTGTCCATCGTGGGTATTTCCTCACCAGGCGGTGATGGCTGGATGGTGTGTAGCACAGTAGATGTATGTGCTTCTCTTCCTACGACCTTTAGAGAAGGTCAATTGGATCGTGATGCTAACCATTGGAACCATGCTATGCAAAGCGAACTCAAATCTCTCGCTGATATGCACATGTGGGATTTAGTAGACCGACCAATGTGTGAGTCAGGAATTCAAAGTGGGTTTTTGCTAAAAGAAATTCAACAAGGATGGTAGCTTACAAAAATTCAAGGCCCGTATAGTTGCGTGTGGCAATCCCGCAACAGCAAGCTTGAAATACGACGAAATTTCATTGCCAGTGATTAGAACCAGCTCATTACGTCTTAACTTTGCACACACCACCTCAAAACGTCAAAAGGTCCATATGGCAGATATCCATACGTTTTATCTTCAAGGCAGAATCGACCGGGAAATTATGTTACAGCCCTCCTCCCCGGGTTCTTCAGGAGTCCCAAGGGGTGCCCACTTGTTTCTAAGATATCATGATCTCTATACAGCTTGAAAGAGATCAGTAGATAATGGTGCTTGACTATGTACACGCCTTGCACGAGGCAGGTCTTATGCAAAGTAAGTGGGACCCCTTTGTATTTTACAGTAATGAGGGCAGGGGCACATGTCTCATGATGGGCATCCATGTCGGCGAGATGTGCTTCAGCTGACCTAACCACCTTGTAGATCAGGCCTGTATTGATATAGGAAAACGTTAAACAACCTATATCTTGGCCTACGTGTTGAGGTTGGGACCAATGGGATTTACAGTTCTCAACGCTAGTACATCATTTGCAGCGTTAGTACAATTCTGGTAGAAAGTAAATTTACAAAACCCAGAATGATTGTTATAGTGAGACGAGCGTCAACAAAGGCATGCGCGTGCCTTGGCGTTTGCTAATGAACGATATTTGCTCAGGTTCAACAATGCCATAATGCAACAATGCCTTTTTTCGCTATAACGACATTACGTTTGTAAATTTACTTTCTGTCGGAACTGCACGTAGATAAATTTTTAAGAAAACTTAATATGACTGAGGCTAATCCAGTTAAACGCCTTCACTGATAAGCCGTAACATCGATGAGTGCAGTGATTCTTCGCCCTGTGATATCACTAAATACCAGTCTATTATAGCATCTTAATGTTCCTCGTTAGCTCTATACGCCCTGACATTACCCATAGTTTTATTAACTTATCCATTACAATGCGGCCCCAACCGAACTCCAGTGGACAGCTGTGAAACTTATCTTGCACTATACAAGGTGTAACAAAAGGTCGTGCCCAAATTTAGGTGACTAATTCCTTAGGTCAAACTAAGAATATAATTCATATAAACATTTGGCCAAAAACGTCTTATTCTTTGGTTATCGCATGAATTAAGAACCCAAATTCCAGCACCACCTCCCCACCTCCGCCCACGCTCTGGCTATTGCAAAAACAAAACCACCGTTGGATTTTTGAACATGTTCGAAACTCATTGGCTCGACAGTGTCAAACCTGCATTAATGTTCAGGGAAGAAACTTTGAACAATTACTGTTAACTGCTATCCCCCCAACCACACACAGGAACCAGTTGTCTTTGGGAAACAATAACATTTTTATATTTTTTTTTATTTTTACGAACCACTTCATGGAATTAACGTCGTCTGCAGGTCATTTGCAAACCTGCTCTAACGCCCAGAGAAGGATTTTTGACGAATTATTGTGAACCATCTCGTATTGCTGACAAGGACTCGTCACAATATCACCGAACGTACAGTAGCTGGACTATTAAATCGACACAAACCTCCGACACTGTAGTAAGAGATGGACAACAGATTCCAACAGCACCAGATCAATAATCCAGCTGCTGCACGTTCGTGCAGTGTTAAGTGATTCCCTTTGACCCAGTAGTACTGTTACCGGCCTTTTCCTATTTCACAATGTTTTATTTTAGTTTCGACCTGTGCAGAACTAATGTTCGCGTTTAATACTTCGCGTTATTAAAACCTCTATGGTATTATCAGTCCTACATTAACACCGACTAACGAAGTTTTCGAACAATTGTTGCTTCCCCTCCAGGACAAATTGTTTGGCAATAGAGATATTTTTCCTTTAGTCTGATTTTGATTCTTAACAGTTTGTTCTCCACCTTCAGTTCATTGTCTTCATTCACTACCTTCCTATTCTGATTTGGTTTTGCATTAGCAAGAGCGTGGGTGGAGATGGGAAGGCGGAGTTGGAATTGGAGTTCTTAATTCATACGATAACCAAAGAACAAGACGTGTTTGGCCAAATGTTTATATGAATTATATTCTTTGTTTGGCCTAAGGAATTAGTCACCTAAGTTTGGACACGACCTTTTGTTACACCCTGTATAAAAGGGACTAAACATTACAGGCTGTTCTTTCCTCGGGGAGGGGTGTTGAATCCCGTCAGATACTCTGATGCTACTTGGAGTGTTACCAAGGACTCTCCCTGCTTTTCTGGCGTTATGGTAAAAGGTGCGGGGGTCATCAATAATTTGGAAGTCTACGAAGCAAAAAATGGTGGCTCTCCGTAGTTGGGAGGCAGAACTAATGGCCTTGGCCGAATGTGTATCGGACTACCGGTGGATTAAGGAGTTAATACTGGAAATCGGGGAAGAAGAACTTTGCAAAAAAACATTTCTTACTCCTCTTGGATAGTAGGCAATCATTGACTTAATTAACAATCTAGTCTGTTCATCCCATTCCAAGCACTATATCAGAAAAGTGTGGTATGTGCATGAGATGGCTGAACAGGGTCTACTGCAGTTAAGGTTTTTTCAGGGTGAACATCTCATAGCCGACCTTCTAACTAGAGCATGGTCTTCAGAATGCTTTACGAGATTCCTCCCTCAATTTAACATGTCTCCAGCTTTAACCGAACTCACGTTTTGTCATTACTCCATACTATTCTGTTTTTCTAACTTTTTGATTTATTCCAAGTTAACGTATTTCTACTAAAATTTGTGGTAAAATATGTGGTTTCTAACTCCAGGGAAAATTTAATTTCTACCTGCCTAAACTTCCTAATCATCAAGTGGAGTCTTTTTTTTTACTTGTTGAGATAAGGTAATATTTATTTATAAGTATTACTCACTAGGTCTTATTTATTCCCCCTTAGCACATGGGGAAGAAAGGGGCCTGTTGAGTTTTTACCTTTGTAATTCTCTCTAGTCTCAGCTCCTCTGTTGTCGGGGAAGAAATTCAAGACTCTTAAGCAAAGTCTGTGACGTTTCTGCAGCAGTTAACATTTGTAAGAAAACTAATAGCTTTAGCTTGATATTTCCTTACACAGTTCAAAGGTTCAAAGGGTTTAACGAGCGTTAACCACTCCTGGTCATCTGCCAGAAGCCCTAAGGGCCTATGTCAACACAGTGTTACACAGTGTTACACAGACTCTTGTCAACAATTGTAACTATTATTATAGATGTATTGCTGCTTTTGCTGAACCCTACAATTAAGCTAATGTAACATACAGAATACTGTCTCTTCGTTCAAACTGTTTTTTATTGTAACGTATCTCTCATTGAATTGTTGTTTCTCTATTGACATCCTGGCAAACTCGTTTTTGTTTTCCTTTGATTTAATTCATCATATTTGTTCCATGACGTCATTCCTTTTTTTTCCCGACTGAACACTTAAGAGCGAGCTTGTTTTTGACGCAATCTCCAATGACCGCCGTTTTGTTGGTTGTTTTAGACCTTAGCGTTCTGACTGCCTTTTTGCTCTTCCCTACCACGAAAGGCTGGCACACCTTGGTTTTACTTCCTTCAGTACTCGCTTTGAAAGGGGTTACCTTATTCTTTTCAAGATTCTCCATGGCTACGATACTCTCTCATCTAACGTCTTCTTCACCCTTGCCCACTCGAATATTACTCGTGGTCACAGCCTCAAACTGCTGCCCAAACCTTGCAAAAGTAACATAAGGAAGGGCGTTTTTTCAGTGAGTTGTCAGTCTATGGAATGGATTGCCATAACATACTGTCAGTGCCTCCAGAGTTGATATCTGGAAGTCTTCTTGACAGCATGTCTCCATTTTCAAATTTGCTTGTGTACTAAAGGCTAATATGCCTTTGCTGTCACCCCCTTTAATTTAATTTAATTTAATTTAACGTTTAATTTATTAACTAGAGTAATGTATTTACGACGACGCTTGGTTCTTGGCTGATACTCAAATAGATATTTATCTGAGGCGGTAAATATTCTGAATTGCGAATTCGTTATCTTGAAAGTGTTGTTGAATTAACTCATAATGACAGAAAAACCGATGTTAACGGACATGACTACTGCAAACATAATGTCATGGAAAGATGCTGAGTCCCTGGCAGTCTTCTGTACAGCATAGATTGTTTGTTGCTGAATACTGCTGCTTTTGTACCATTGTGCCATGGGAAGAAACGTAATAGATGCTAGCCTTTTCTTCCAACATATCTTTCCTCTGCAAGTCTCCCACGACGATCCACAGATTTTCGGTCTTCATGGAAGAAGTCACTGTAGTCGCCATGTAGTCTTCTGATGATGAGGAATTGGAGTCCACGCGCTGTCTACCGATTTTTTCCACATAAAATGTGCCTTTTGCTACCTCCCCTCCTAATTACCGGTAAATTGGTCGCCGAAAATTGCTCCCTGGAAAATTGCTCATGGACAACTGCTCGCTAAGAAAATTGCTCTCAACAAAATTGATCTTCGGGAAAATGACTCGTCCGAAAATTTACCGTGCGGTTAATTGCTCTCCACATTAAAAAAAAAATTAAATAATTAATTTTTTTTTTTCAGATATTAGTTTTTTAACAGTAAGTTTTGCAGTTTTTTCGTGTATTTGTGTGGCATAAAATCAAGTTGCAGTGACAAAAATAGGCCTAATTGGAGCGCAATTTCATTATGTATCATTTGGTCATACTCTCATCTTTGTAAGTGCCTTGGTTGTCTTGGTTCAAGAGGAGTAGTTAGCATAAAGCAGTCAAGTACAGGATGTGTTAAAGTTCATTAAAAAGAAAATAGCCCATTCCCTCGCCCCCCCCCCATTTGCAAAAATTAAAATTTTAATTTTTTAATTATATTTTTTTTATGGTGCACCTTACAGCTACTTCCGAGCACCTTCTTGCTAATTCGTATTCAATGCAAATGTCAGTGCCCATGAACGTTAACACAACTAGACAACACTGCTCGAATAAGACAATCTAGGATAACGATGTCACTTCAGTTTATTCTTAGTGAAAAGCGGAAAGAGAAGTTTGTGGATTCTGGATATTCGAACATCAAAGAAAAGGCAACCGATGCGAAAATATTTTTTTTTTTATCATTTTTGCAAATGGGGGGGGGATTGAGGTTTAACGGCACGTCGACAGCTTGGTCATTAGCGCCAACCTCAGTCACAGTGCAGTGGTCCGGGTTGCCACTGCACCACACATTACAGAGATGTTATGCAAACCCCTAATCTAAATCTTGTCATACATCCGTACCTCCTGCAAAAATTGAAAAACACCGGACAGGAGGACAGACTATCGCCCAACTGACGCGCAATGTCAAGCGGAAGATGGAAACGACGACGAACACCATCAAGATAGCGACAATCAACAAGTAAGTGCCGGACCGTAAGTGGCCGTCGACACCAAGAACATTCAGGAGGGTCAACCCCCGCAAAACGAAACAGTGAGTAAGTCGGGTGTGACCAATGCGCAAACGGGCCAACACAACCTCCTCATGGCGACTGTGGCGACACGCCGAGTGCCACTCGTCGACAGTGCCTTTAATGGACTGTAATTTATTATCGTCCTGTCTGTCCCACAAAGTTTGCCAAAAAGCGTGTAACCTCAGACACAGAGTTGGAAAGGCGTCCGACGTTTGCAAATGAGGGGGGGGGGATGAGCTATTTCCTCTTTAATGAACTTTAACACATCCTGTACTTGACTGTATTTATGTTAACTGATTTATGTAGGGAACACTTTTACTCAATGTGTACTTGAAAAAAAAAAGTGCGTGTGTGCATGTACCTCCTCTTGAAACAAGGCAACCAAGGCACCTACAAAGATGGTATTAGGACCAAATGAAAGATAATTAAATTGCGCTTCACTTAGGCCTATTTTTGTTGCTGCAACTTGATTTTGTGCCATTCAATTTAGAAATGTGGAGAGCAATTAACCGCACGTTCAATTTTCGGACGAGCAATTATCCCGTCGAATAATTTTCTTGCCAGCAATTTTCTTAGCGAGCAATTGTCCGTGAGCAATTTTCCGGGGAGAAATTTTCGGCGAGCAATTTACCGGGCACACCCCTCCTGCTGGCAACAAAGGAATTTTGGCACTAGCACTTTGACCGGAAGTGACATCGCAGTTTACTATATTGACGGTAAGTCACGTGATGTCATGCCATCAAGGTTTACCGCATTGACCAGAAGTGACGTCACTATGACGTCCGGAAGTCACATAATTTTGTGACATTAGGTTTACTCTACTAACTGAAAGTAACGTCAAGTAACGTCTATTGACCGGAAGTGACGTCAAGGTTTACTTTGTTGGCCGGAAATCATGTGATCTCGTAATGCCAAGGTTTACTCCACTACCCGGAAGTGAGAAGGTTTACTATACTAACCAAAAGTCATGTGATCATGTGACGTCGTCAAGGTGTTCTCTAGTGACATCACTCTGCTAAAACCTCGACAGTATGCATAAATTTTAGTCCGTTTACCTGAAGTTAGCGAATTTTCTGCTAAGTTTTGCGTATTTATGCTGTGGGGTTGGACCTGGTCTTGAAATTTCGAACCAGGTTTACTCGAATATAGCATGTTTTCTGCTAAGTATTGTGCATTCTTTATTAGCTTTATATTTCTGCTAACACTCGAAGGTCTAAGCTTCGATTTTTGGCCGAGTTTTAGTCGAGTTTAGCGTGATTGTGATAAGTATTGCATATTTTTTCACTAGCTTTATATTTTTGCTAAGACTTGGACCTGTACTTAAAATTTCCAATAAAGTTTATTCGAGTTAGCATATTTCCCTTAAGGATATGTGCTAAGTATTACCCATACTCAGCTCATATCGTTAAATTTGTTTAAAAGTTTATAGATATTTATATGTTAAGATTTTGAGATTTTCTCTCTATACACTATAAAAATCACACGAAAAAACAAAAAAGTTAACATGGATTCGATAGGCATGGATTTTGTAAATAAAACAGTTAGAAAAGAGCACGGTGGAAATCAAAATTGGTCTACGCCATACAACAGAATGCCTTTTTGTTTTACACGTCCTTTTCCCAACGTAGCTTTCTTTTCGTCTTCTGTCTCATTCCGTCGCATTTTTTCTATACGCAACTGCACGTTCAATACTCTCTCCGTTGTATGGTCTACCTTTGTCTCTAACTTCGCATTCTTTAATCCCGGGTGCAACGATGCTCATATTTTTTTCCAACTGTTTCTTTCTCGCTATTTTCGTCTCTAACTTTCTGTAACGAATTTTTAACAAATAGAGTCTGCGCACCGCTTTCTCGTTTTCGTTGGCCTTTTTATCCCAGTTCACTTCTATCGATGCTAACTCTTCGTGAAAATCGTTTTCTTCCTCCTCCGAATCGAAGTCGTTGTCATATTCCTGCTAACTGCCCATGCGATAGTGACCGATGGTTAGCATCTATTACCATGTATTACCATGTATTACCATATATTACCATGTAAGCTTCAGCATGAACTTCCATGTTAAACGTCAAAGTTTGAACTCCTATAGTTTCGCCCGGAATTGACATAGGCCAACGAAATTCGGTATTTGAGGTAGTGTCGTAACTATTTCACTGCATTACAAATTTTAATGACAACAATCGAACCGTTCGGCGTCCACAGCTTGGCCATTTCTTGTTGTTGTTGGAACTCTTTGTCCTCACCTGGAGATCGAACCACTGGACCGATTTTGAAGTTCTATAGCTTAAAACGTAGGT
Organism: Lithobius niger; assembly: GCA_023313725.1. NCBI lineage: Eukaryota > Metazoa > Arthropoda > Chilopoda > Lithobiomorpha > Lithobiidae > Lithobius > Lithobius niger. The sequence continues at coordinate 34,738 of JAHWFP010245678.1, read as the reverse complement.
AAAGACAAGGCCTAGGGCCTTTCGCATGCTATTTTAATGTAACTGCACTATTCTTGACACTGCTAGAAACTTTGCTCTCACCTAGAGAACAAACCAGTGAACCGAGTTTCAATTTCTACAGCTTAAAATGTAGGTACTAACATCAACCAGGGCCTTTTGAACACGGTTTTCATGTGATTGGACTATTCTTGTCGGCAGAGCATTTATTATTGAAGAGCACTGGGCAGAAAAAAATTCAGTTGAGTTCACAAATTCTTACAAATCCTGCTAAAAGCATGAAATTTGGTACCTGCAACCCTGTGCCCACTCCCTGAGGCTTGATCAACAATTTCTTACAGATCAAGCTAAAATCGTGAAATTTGGTACACAAGTCATTCTTAGCAGCAAAAATCGAATCAGCCATGGAACCCCCATGATATACCCCCCTCCCCCAGGGCTCCCCAGCGCCGCCCTGTGCCCACTCCCTGAGGATTGATCTACAATTTCTTGCAAATCGAGCTAAAAGCTTGAAATTTGGTACGCAAGTCATTCTTAGCAGTACAAATCGAACAAGCCATGGAATCCCCATGAAATACCCCCAAAGGGCGCCCAGTGCCCCCCGGTGACCCCTCAGTGAGGTGTGATTCACAAATTTATGTAAATCGAGATAAAACTTGAAATTTGGTACACAAGTCATTCTTACCAGCAGAAATCGAACAAGCTATAGAACGTCCATAAAATACCCCCAAAGGCTCACAGTGCCCCCCCCCCCCCCCCCCGTTCTCCCTCATTGAGGTTTGACCAACAAATTCTTGCAGATCGAGCGAAAAGCATGAAATCTAGTACACAAGCTATTCTTAGCACTACAAATCAAACCAACCATGGAACTCCCCACGAAATTCGCCAAAGGTTCCCGCCTCACCCCACCCTTCCCCAAGTGCTTCCCTGTGCCCCCTCCCAAGTGTTTGACCAACAACTTATTGCAGATCAAACGACACGCTTGAATTGTGGCACACAAGTCAATACGAGAATCATTCCGGTTTGTGACGACACAATCGTTGACTTGATTCTATCTCGTGTACTATTCACAAAGCCAACCGAGACAGCAGCTATGCGAGGAACGCAGTTACCACCCCAGCCGACCTTGGCACTGTAATTGCTCAGATGATGATCACGTAGATGTAATTTGGCACGCGGAATGTTATAAGGCAGGCCGGGTGTCCCTTTAAGCATATAAAATAAGGATGTAAGTCTTATAAAACATTAAAGCCCTAAAGGAATAGAAGAGAGAGAGCATGGCCTGTCCATGGTCAAAATTCCGGGAACTGTTGGAGGGGGGGGGTGCAGGGCAGGGGTTTGTGTCAATTTCTTGGAAATGAGTCATAAGTTCATT
>JAHWFP010245678.1:0-23072 GCA_023313725.1 Lithobius niger | reverse complement strand
TTTTATACTATTTTTTCCCCCCACCAACCAGCTAAAACCAGTTAAAAACCAAACGTACTATTTTCTACTAAATCCATTATACACTCTAGGGACCGGTTCAATCTTGCTTCAGATCAGTACAAGAGTACAAAATTCCAAGTACAAATCCGCCCTGCTTATATTTATGCATTACACCATTTCATTCCCAAGAAGTGGAAAATTTCAAAACTTTTCTAGGTAAATCAGCCACCCTATTCTGTTCTGTCCCCCTCCTATACCCGGTTAAAACCAGGTAAAACCCTACACGTGATTTTTTTCAGCTGAACAGTTTCTTCAGAGCAAAACAAAACGTTTCTAAGTACAATGTACACCCCATATTTTATTTGTACATAATAGTACACCTTTCCTTTCTCCAAAAATAAAACAATGTAAGATTGGATTTAAAAAACGTATGTAAGAAATGAATTAATAAAAAAAAAAATAAAAAAACGCACCCATCTTAAATACATCTTTCAAACGTATTCTACACTTCTATTCAGGTACAGTAAAATTTATTATTTTTTTATTTTCAAAACAGTGCGCACAACTACAAACTAATTGCAGAATAGGAAAAAAAGTAAATGATTTAATAGTGGGGATTCAATAGTAGACCAATATAGCTCAACAGTATTTTAATTCTCACGAGTAAAGAGGTGGTGTAGGGGAATGGGGTAATGGCATTGTTGTTGATGGTGGAAAAGAGGGTTTGTCCACAAAAAGAAAGGGATGGAGTGACCAATCAGGTGAGGGGAGTAAGAGGTCACCTCCTGAGACTGAGAAAGTTTTGTACTCGTCCCCAACACAACTATTGCGATCCACCATGGCAGACGATCTGGGCACATCTTGTGCCAGTTGTGGCTGCAATATCTTGAACGATTCTATGACGTGCGCCATGTGTGATAATTTAAAACAATATGTGTATGTTAAGCTTGAATCCGTAGCTACCAGTTGTACCATCAAGCAACGCAACAAACGTATTGGAAAGCTAATTGCGGAAATTATATGCTTCAACGCATCAGTCATCGCCCACCTACTGGAAGATGAAATGCAAGATGTTATGAGTGTTTACCCTATAGAAGAGGGTACTCCTGCATCACCATCAATCTTCTCCATACCAGTTGAAGTTGGCAATGGAGCTGAAGTTAGTGTACAGGTTCAAATTCCTACAGACTGTCGAAACTGTAAGTGCCATGCAGACACTGCAGAAAGTTTGGCACATTATAAAATGTTGCTACGTGCAATTAAAGCAGTAATGGAGGAAGACGCTTACAGTATCCGTGCTGTTACTAAAATTGAAGATTGTTGTGAGCTGGTTGAAGAAGTTAGAAGCAACCAATCAGAAAACTTTGCCATATATAGATGGGTACTAGAAGCCAAGAAGAAAAGAGTAAATGTCTGAAGCAGAAAAAATGTGAATAGAACGAAATAATAATAAAAAAAAACAATCAAAAATGTAAAAAAAAAATTAACAAAACCTGTAGTTTAAATTTAAAATTAAAGTTAATAGTGAAAAAAAACAAATAGAATTAAGAAAAAAAAAGATGATCAAGTTTAAAATTAAAGTTAATAGTAAAATAACAAAAAAAAAACAACAAAAAAAAGCAACAAAAAAAAACAAACAAAAATCATAAATAGAATTAAGAAAAAAGATGTACTAAATGGTGTATGTTCGTACTGCTGTGACTGTGTGGGGTGCTAAGTAGTTAGGCTGTGGATTGTTAAGTAGAAGGAATTACAATGGTAGGAGACAACGTATCGTAACATTTGTACCTAAGGGATCCCACCTGTTCACAAACAATAAACGAAGGTCGTTACAGAGCAATATTGTCTCTCTCTCTAGAGAATAACAAAAAGGAAAAGGGGAAGAGCAGGTATCATTCTCCTTTGTGCAAAACCTACCCAACCCAACCGGGATGGGATGGGACGGGGTTTCTTTTTCAACTACAAGTAAAACACAGCACATCATCTTCTATTTTCTAAAAAAAAAAAATACGCAGTCTTGATAGGAAATAATAGAAAAAATACATCATACATTTAATTTAATCCAATTAAATTACTACAATTAGAAAGTGTGATGTTACCGAATTTCAAGGTGAATACTTATACTAATGGTAGTGTGTAGGTATTAAGTACTTAGATTGTGGCCTGTTTTAACAAGTTCTGTTGTGTTACCAGCCTACACCACAAGACCTTATGGGTTGAGGAAACGTATCGTAACGATTGTAGCTAAGGGATACAATTCAATCCCAAACCCCCATTGTTTACAAACAATAAAATAAAGGTCAGTGCCGAGCAAGGCTGCCTCTCTAGAGTATAACAAAAGGGAAAGAGGGATGGGTTTTGACTGGACATTCCCTACAACTGTCCATTCAGCATTCTCCTTTGTGCAAAACCTACCCAAACCAAACAGAACTGGCTTTCTTTTTCAGCTAACAAACACATCAACTTCTATTTTCGTAAAATCTATGAAATGGATTAATAGGAATATATATATATATATATATATATATTCCAGAGTACTACAATTACTACAATTACAATTACTACAATTACAAAGTATGATGTCAATGAAAAATAAAAATTTTTGCCACTCATTACCAGTGAAAATGGTCCAGGGTTACAGTACAGCAGGACCCCACCCCCTACATTCCTACTACAACCCTCGCTTCTTCTTAGAATATCATGATGCAATACCATAGAAAGGGGTTCAGATCCTTGTTTAACACACCCCTGACCACCCCCTCCCGCAATACCTGGAATTTTTAGGACCCCTTCCCATAGAAATTGACACAAACCACTGCCCTGCACCACACCTCCCACAGTTCCCGGAATTTTGACCATGGACGGGCCATGCTCTCTCTAGTAGATATTAGAAAAAGCCATGTAAGCCATCAGCGTCGCACTAATACGTGTAAAAGAATCTCCAGCATCCAAAAAAAACAAGCTGGAGCTTCTTTTACACGTATTAGTGCGACGCTGATGGCTTACATGTCTTTTTCTAATATTTATTCCTTTAAAGCTTTAAGTTTTTTAAGGTTTACATCCGTATTTTATATGCTTAAGCGTTTTTAATACTAATCCAGTATAATAGTTTGTCATCGTACAGAGAGAGGATGGACTTGCTGACTCGAATGGTGCATACCTCGTGACCGACACTAGTGATTTTCGTCCGGGTTCCTTTCTGAACCAACGTTGATGTCAATGCGGACTCGTAATAGTCAAACCTCAACCATTCTTTAACAAAGTACGATTGTACGCCTTAGCCTTCATGGTACTCCTGTTTACAGGAATACTAATGGTGTACATCTTCAATCGCAACCCGGCAAACACTAGGAGGATGATTCCACCCTTCTCATCCTTCATCTTCCACCAACACTCATTTGTTCGAGGTGGAGAAGAGGTTGTTGTTCGGGGAATAGTTGCTTGTGTCGAAGCGATCCCTTTCCTTGAGCATGTACACATACATATACGTCTTCGGTTTTGATTTAGTAACACAGACTATTGGTGTCTGTGTCTGCGACCTAATGGAACCGAAACACTGTCAGTTTGGAGAGAGTTCCAATATGAAAAACCTGAGTATGTGAGGATATCGCACATCGCGCTTCGTGAGCATTAGGTAATTTGCACGAGTTTGTCGTGGAGGATGTTAAATGAATCGGCGTGTGGCTGGGATGTGTATTCCTACACCATTTTGAAACTCTTGCAAACTTTGACATTGACATTGCTTATTTCTCGTCATCTTACTGAGCACATAACAAAATTCCTTTTCGAAAGGAGCCACCAATCACTGCCGTTTGTCGGTGTTGACTTCGATATAACCCCTCAGACACGGCTTTCTGTTTGAATTAATAAAGTAGCATAAAAACATGTTGTACCCTTGACAACCGTCATGACGTATTACATTAACTCATTTTTGACAATTACCACTCATTGTCTTGAACAAATTATGTTGGTAATCAGGACCAAATGAGATAGGTAAGATTCTTAAAGCATTAATACCTTGGGGCTAGGCCTAATGGTTGAAAAGCTTCAAATGTCGTACTTTACTTCTCTGCAATATAACAAGTTTGCTCTAACAGTACGCTAAGTAGAATTTCCTAGTCATGGAGACTGCTACCAGTCTGTGAACTGGACAGAGATTAGTCTACCATTCCATACCTCATGAAAAAAATGAGCATATCACCAAATAAAACTTCTAGCCAGCAAAAAAGAATTCAGAGAACACAAACTATCATATCTCATGGCACGAAGATACTACTTCTGTTTCTCGACTAGGCCTATTTTCAGAAAAAATGCAGTAAGAGAAGGATTTCGTATAACAATTTGGCATCAGGCGTTTTTAAGGAATTTCGATCACCCCGAGTTCAAAAATGTCTGTTGCCAGCTTGAAAATGGACTGGAAGTCCATAAATCAAGATGGTGGGCAAGATAGTAGCTTTTTATTTAAAGCTTGTTTTTATGAAGGAATATTATGCTGGAAATTTGAGTAGTTGGTGTTTTTAAGTGGTTTTGACCCCAATGAGTTCTAAAATGCATGTTGACAGCTCTAAAAAAGGACCGGAAGTACATAATCCAAGATGCAGCTTATTTTAAATGCTTGCTGGTATGAAGGAATCTTGTGCCAAAAAGCTTTAAAACCCGGTTACCATTGTAATCGCCCAATTAAATTATGAAGCTAACTGTAGGACCAAACATTCCCAGCACTGGCGTACTACGTTAGGCGTGGTCGGTGGCGAATTAGCCGTTGGAGGCCCCCCTCCTTAATATACAGTACGGCCTACACACAACGCACTAGCTGAAAAATTTTTAAATCCATGCTTTTCTAATTTTTATTTATAGTTTACATAGGGACCACTTTTTCGTACTCCATTCAAGTGGTTCCTATTTTCACTTTTCTAAAAATAAATTTGGAAAAAAGTATGGATTTACAGATATTTTTCAGCTTGTGCATTTTTTATGGACCACCATGTTTTTTAATGACAGAGGGATGTGCGGACGGGGATGCTCGAAATTCATTTTTAAAATACAGTTTATACCAAATTAAATAACTAATGTACTACAAAAAAGCCTTTATTAAAGCTAAATATTTTTTCTTTCAGGGGCTCCCTGAGGGTGGGGGGGGGGGGGGGGGCAGTGGCTTCTGCCACCCTTGCCACCGTGTAGTTACGCCGCTGATTCCCAGCAAGGTGTAGTCCTCCCATCCTGAGGACTACTATGTCCATAAAAAGAACATTTTGCCGACCCCCAGCCAGGCCGGCTAAAAATGATTTCTTTGTGCCTAAAACATACTTAACCTGATAATTTTTATCATTACATTCCTCGAATGTGATGAGTCCCCTGGAGGTTTCTTCCGGTGCGTAGGCGCCTGCTTGCATGTCCCTACTGCGCATGTGCGTGGCAGTACTCCCTTATAAGAGCGAGAGCTTGGACGCTTTTGGCATTCATTTTACTCTCAATATGTCAGGCGGTGACTCGAGAGGGGAGGCAGAGTGGGAGTAGGTTAAGTATGTTTTAGGCACAAAGAAAACATTTTTAGCCGGCCTGGCTTGGGGCCGGCAAAATGTTCTTTCTTTGTTGCCAAAACATCTTAACCTGATAATTTAGCATTAACAGCAGACCTCGTCAAAGTTGGTGGCGGGCACCGTCCTGACGAGCGCCCCGGGATGCAAGCAGGCGTTCCCCCCAAAAAATTTTTGTTTGGAAGAGAAAAAATTTGCACTTTATTCAGAACAAGTGAGAACAGGAACTTGGACCTCTTTCGTAGGGTTTGGTGGCCCTGAAAAGGGCCGTTGTTTTGAGTCTTGCTTCCTTATGGATGGCTTGCTTCCATCTGGGTGGCTTGCATACATCTGGGTGGCTTGCTTCCTTCATGGATGGCTTGCTTTTGTGTTCTGAGTGCTTAATGGGGAAGTTGACCACAGTTCTGGCTGCGATGATTGGTCCCAGCCGGTGTAGTCCTGATTCTTCTCTTGACCTGTCCCTTAGATAGTGGGACGTGAAGGTTGATTGATGGTGCCATGACGCTGCTGCTAGAATTTCTTCTATTGGAATGGCGTTGTGGTGGGCCCATGATGTGGAAACAGCTCTTAGTTCGTGAGCCGTCACTCTCGTGCTCTCATTCGGGTTTTTTTTTCGTATGTTGCCTCGATTGATTTCTTAATCCATCTTGATACCATGGCTGCTGATGTTTCGCCAGATTGGGGATCAACTGGAAGAAAGAGTTGGTTTCTTCCTCGTCGGGAGTCCTCATGGCGTGTCCGGATTAGGTAGAAGCGTAGGGCTCTGACTGGACACAAAAGGCGTTCAGGTTCGTTTCCTACTAGGGTGGATAGAGCTGGAAAGGTGATTAGTTTCGGGGTTCCGAAGGTTTTTGTGTTTTGGCTCTGAATGTTGATCTTGGGTGTAGAGTGACAGAGGAGAAGTTGGGGCCGAAGATGCAATATGCTGGGTCTGCTGAGAGGGCTTGAATTTCCGAACACCGAAGGCTGGCTGGCTGGAGTGACGAGAAACACCGTCTTGCGGGTCATGAGATGAAGAGAGGTGTCCTGTAGGGGTTCATATGGTTCACCCATTAGGGACTGGAGGACGAGTGAAAGGTCCCAGTCTGTATCGACCTTCTGGTAGGGTAGTGGGTCTTTCGTTTTCGTATGAACGTAGAAGGGTTGAGATTCGGTAGTCTTCGAGTAGGTTAGTGTCGTTAGCGGCTTTGAAGACGAAGTTTACAGCAGATCGATAGACCATGATTGTCGCGCCTTTGAGTTTGTCGATGTTGAAAAAGTCTCTGGAGAAGTTTAGAAGGGTGGGAAGAGGTGAGTTGATAGGGTTAGCTTATTTTGTGATACTCCAACGAATCCATTTAGACCAGTGGCTGTCATACATCCGGTTAGTGGAATCCCTGGTTGCCTTTGAGGCGATGCGTTCGGCCTCTTCTCGATGAATTCCAGCCTTTTTGAGGATTTTGATGATAGTAGCCACTCGTGCAGGTTGAGGTTTGGTAAATTCAGGTGTAGTTTTGTTCTTTTCTGTTGGGACAGAAGATCTGGATGAGGAGGTAGACACCTTGGGAGTGTCGACTAGAAGGTCTAGAAGGAGTGGGAACCATGCTGCTGAAGGCCAGAGGGGGGGGGGGAGTATGAGCAAGAACAAGCTCTGACTTTCCTGGATTTTTGAAGAACTTGTCGAAGGAGCTTGAAGGGTGGGAAGAGGTATGAAGAGAGATTCGCAAATGGATTTCTTGAGGCACCATTTGTCCGTAGGTGGTTTCTGGCGTGACAGAGAGGCAGCAATCACATTCCTGTTGCTTGGGATGTGGAGAGGAAGGAGTGTGATGCTGTGTGGTATGCAGAGGTTGGAAATTTCGGACGTCAATGTCCGTTGCAGGGGTTTTTTGGCATCACGGTTGATGTCTGTTGTCCGGACTAGAAGGCAATCCAGCTAGGGCCGGATGAAAAATGGGTAGTGGTGAAGGCCTGATTCAACTGGCAGAAAGGCGGACGAAAGCTGAGTAGATGGGGTGAGAGCTGCAGGGCCTGTTTGTTCCCCATCCCGGTGCAGGACGTGGCACAACAGCAAGGCAGATGAAAGACGAAGGAGCAGGCCGAGTGGGGGGGCGGAGTGCTTGGTTGACCTTCATCACGGTGGAGGGCAGCAACACCTGGGTGAAAGACGAGTGAGTGTGTAGAGCGAGGAACGGAGGCTTGGCAGATCTTCTCCATAGTGTAAAACAGCAACACCCGAGCGAGCGGGCTCAAGACGAGTGAGTGCATGAAGTGAAGAACGATGGTTTGGCATATCACCTCCACAGTGCAAAACGGCAACACCCGAGCAAGTCGGGCGAAAGACGCAAGGCGGTCGAAAGGCGAGTGAGTGCATGGAGCGGGGAACGACGGTCTGGCGGGCCTTCTCGGTGGTGTAAGACGGCAACACCCGAGCGAGGCGGGCAAAAGACAAGTGAGTGCATAGAACGAGGAGCGGTAGCTCGGCACACCTTCTCAATAGTGAAAACGGCAACAACCGGGGAAGGCGGGTGAAAGACGAGTTGCTTGGACCGAGGATGCCTGGTAGACCTTCATCACGGTGTGGGTACGAAACGTCCGAACAAGGCGGGTGAAAGATGAATGAGTGCGAAGAGCGAGGAATGTAGGCATGGCAGATCTTTATCATTGTGCGGGATAGAAACACCCGAACAGGGCGGGTGAAAGACGAACGAGAGTAAGGAACGAGGGATGCAGGCTTGGCCGACTTTCAGCATGGTGCAGAACGGCAACATCTGGGTAAAGTATAGACGATTGAGTGCATGGGGCAAGAAGTTCAGACTCGGTTGGCCTTATGAAATTGGCAGATCAAATCCAAGACGGACTAAAGACGGGAGCTTGCGAGATTTTCAACATAGTGTGCGACTGCTACAGCATCAGTGAGGCGTACAAAAGACGGCGAGGGAACCGAAGGCAGGGGCCGTCGATGGGTGATCTAGTTCACACTGCTTCCACGGCTGGACTGGTGAGACGTGGAGCTTCAATGTCGTGGCAGGAGAGGCGAGCGGTCTGAGCAACAACCTAGACTCGACGGCAACGTCCCGGCTATGGGCAGACCGGAGACGGGCCGAAGAGTGTAGCGTGCGGTGATGGGAGCCACGACGACGGGATCTCAGACGGCAGCGCCTGAGCCGGGGAGGAACGGCTAAAAGACAGGAACAGCAGAGCTGGAATCTTCCATGGTGGCAGCAGGGCACAGGAGGGCAAAAAGAAAGGAGGACGAAAGCCAGGGTTGGGATGCGGACAGGAGGCTTGATAGAAGACGGCAACCCAGGAGCATCACGCTAGAAGTTCGCAGGAAAACGGGCGAAAGACGAGTAGGGCTAGAGTCAGTCAGACGTCTAGTAATGGAGTGGGCAGCAACTGATGTCTTGATTTTCGCTTGAGACGTGGGGCCAGCCACGGTCGAGACAAGCAGCAAGAGGTGCAACCGGCTTCCATCTTGGTTCACTCAAAACGTGGGTTCTAGCCACGAGGGCGACGAACAGCAGCAGACAGCAACAGGTGACTTGATTTTCACTCGAGACGTGGGGTCAGCCACGGTCGAGACAAGCAGCAAGAGATGCAAACAGCTTCCGTCTTGGTTCACTCAAAACGTGGGTTCTAACCACGAGTGAGACGAGCAGCAGTGGACAGCAACAGGTGACTTGATTTTCACTCGAGAAGTAGGGTCAGCCACGATTGAGACAAGCAGCAAGAGGTGTAGACGGCTTCCGTCTTGGTTTTTCACTCAAACGTGGTATTTAGCCACGAGTGAGACGAGCAGCAGTGGACAGCAACTGTCGATTTGATATTCACTTGATGCTTGGGGTGAGCCACAGTCGAGACAAGCGGTAGGAGTGTAGATGGCTTCCAACTTGGTTCTTCACTCAAAACTTTGGATTTAGCCACGAATGAGACGAGCAAGAGAACAGACAGAAAACTGTTGCCAGAAGACAAGCTATGGAGAACCGGAACAGTCTTGGCTCTTCACTCGAACGAGGCTTTAAGTCTAGACCAAGTCGTTTGAAACTTGATCGAGGCGACATCGTGTAACTAAAGCTCGGTAGCAAATTCATCGTTGTTGGAAACAATCGAAACTGCAACGGGAGTCAGACGGGTTGCCTGCAACACGTCACATCCAGGAATGTGCGGGAAGCGGCCGAAAGGACTAGAGTTCCATTGAAGCGTATCGGCGGAAGGGCGGAGGCCGGTAGGGGAGCACTTTCCGTCCGAAAGCCAAGGGATGCCATAGGTGCGGAATGCGCCAGCCGGAACGGTAATGAGCGTTGGAGAAGGTTGGCATTGGCAGCGTGCGTACGGAGTTCGGCAGTTGTCGGCGAGGTAAGCCGTACGGCAACTCGGGCGTGTTTTCCGTCCAAAAGCCAAAAACCAAAGGGATGCTGTTGGTGCGGGTGCAGCCAGCCAGAACGGTGATAACGTTGGAGAAGGCTGCCGTTGACAGCTTGCGTATGACTTCGGCAGTTGCCAGTGGCAACTCGAGCGAAGGGAGTCTTGAACCGGAGGAAAGAAATGGCAGGGATCGGACCGACGGCGGCGTGGTCGACGGCGGAGATCCAACGGTTGCCAAGGGTGAAACAGTCGTCTGTCGACGAAGGAGAGCATGAGGGGGAGCAGCAGGTGAAGCGAGGGCTTCGGAGGCTGTGGTCATCATCGGGTTGGAATCCAATTTTCGTGCGAAAGCGGGGAACATTTTTGGCGCGAGGTGGCGTGGAGACACCTCTGGAGGAAAATGAATGCCAAAAGCGTCCACGCTCTCGCTTTTATAAGGGAGTACTGCCACGCACATGCCCAGTAGGGACATGCAAGTAGGCGCTACGCACCGGAAAAAACCTCCAGGGAAACATCACATTTGAGGAATGTAATACTAAATTATCAGGTTAAGATATTTTGGCAACAAAGAAATGTCCCATTTCAACACATCTAATTTCTGATCAGTTGTCAATTCAGTCAATGCGGTCAGCAAGGACAACAGATATCTCAAGAGCAGTGCACAGAGTTGTATTTCATGAGCTGGGTTTAAAATTAGGCGCAGATAACCTATTGATGACACTTCAATGCTATTCCTCCTACTTTGTTACTTGAGAAACTGCGACCAACTAACTTTTTCGGAAGATTGAGACTGAGACATGCAGAAGGCTATGGCTTGCAACAGTGGCTTAAGCACCACTGTAACTCGTAAAAGTGCTTCAAACCCAGTGCTTGATGGTGCTTCAATTCGGCTGGCTGCTGGAAGACAAGTTCTGGCCGAGGACCTGGTGGAGGAACACGTAACTCATTCAGCCCCTCAAGAATCGTGATCGTGGAGACATTTTCGAGATTTAAACTTCTGAGGATGTTTTTAGCTGTAACGGTGGACCTCATAAAGGCAACCGTTTGTGTGGCATGGAACATGTTCTTGCCATCGACTGAGTCAGTAAGTATGTCTATATTATCAGCTGTCATGTGCAATACTGATGAGGAAGCCGAGTTTGAGTTAGGTAGAATTACAGCACCGGATTTCGGATGAAGACAGTCAAGAGTCAATATGACAAAGGCTACATCAGCTGAGAGCACTTGCCTGTAACTCATACAATGTCCAGTCTGTGGAAGAGTTCTACTAGCTTGCACGAATGAATATGCTCATGTAAAGCAAGTGATGATCCAATGTGTTTAGGAGTTAACTTTTTGTGTTTGCTCACAATGTACACACGATTCTGAGCGACAGACATAATTTTGCTGTCTCCTGGTAAAAAAGTCACAGTCCCTTCCACACTGTCGTCATCCTCACTATGGTTCACTGCAGTCCGAATCACATTCTGGTGAATCTTCTATAGCCTGTTCTCCACCAGTGAGAACACTGAGAAACAAATGCAATGTGTCTGAGAGAACAGCAGCAGCCTCATCTCATCTAACGAAATGCCCAGCCCAGAGTGGTCTGGCCAATAAAGAATAGCAGCATGAATAATGCAACGACGGTTTCCACAGCTTCCTCCTACTCCTTAAGCTAGGGCCTTAGTGGGCCTTCTTACCTTGATGCTATGGCTCCATGATATGTATTCTGTATACTCTATATCTTTATTAATGTATTTCAGTAATGCTATGGACTTTGATGTATGGTCTAGTCCCTGGAGATCAGTGGTCAGGATGGCTCTGGCCTTGACTGCCCCTAGGGGTAGCTGCTAGCAGAGATGGCTCATGGGATACCAGGATATAGTGCAGGATGTACCTTGCACCACCAGTGGCAGGTACTGGCTGCAGGTCTAGGTACTTAAGGCCTTGCAGCCCCTTGCAGCCCCTTGCAGCCTTACTCTGGGAGCTAGTCCTAACCAGCTAAGAACTCTTCCTGAAGCGTGCCACTCTGCTAGAAGCCCTGATCAGAGCGTCCTTGAACCACTGGACAACATCTCCTAAGGACAGACCGCGTGGCCCTGTAATAAACCCTGAATTTACCATCCTTCTGGCGTTCTTCCTTGTACCGGGCATAGCGGGGTTGCACAAGTGGTGCATCGGCCGTCCATTTTTCATCTAGGAAAGGACCCATTTCCACCAAGAAGCCCTTTTGGAATGCTGGCAGCCATCTTGGGTATTCCATTTTCACCTGGGACCCCAGCCTTCAGTGAGTAACCAAGAGACAACCTGAGTAGTTGTGAGTATTGTGAACTGTGTTTGAGATAGCAATAACTTTTATATTGCAGTGAAGAATAGTTTGGATCAGTCAGTGCTTTTTTTTTATTTATTGGAAGATTTTGTGTGGCGTATGTAGGCTAGTGCCTTTTGACTTTTACCTATTGGGACTTCATTCTGATAACGTTTGATTTGTATAGGCTACTAAATTTCAGCCTTGAAGTGACTTCTACAGCCTATAGGCCTAACCTTTCAGTATTGTGAGATTTTATGCCAAGGACTACTAGATCTAAGCCAGATTTAGACCCTGACTCTTGGGAATTAAGTTGGGACCCTACTACAATAGGGAAAGGCCTAGGACTACAAGGGAACAAGCAGCTAGGATGACTACTCCTATTATTCCACAAGTTGTGCAATCACCATTAGGGGTTACCCCGTCAAGATTAGCAGCTCAGTTTCCTCCAGCTAGCCCTAATGTTCAAGTGACACCTAATTTGAGTCTAAATACTACATCAGCAAGCCTAAATGTTAGTGTGTCAAGCCCTACATTGACTTTACCAAATGTTGGACAATTATTTTCACCTATTACAAGTAATACTGGTGTTACAGGATGTGTTCCATTTGTACCAGGCGTGCCTTCAAATGTGAATTTGCCTTTTCCACCTCATTTTCCTCCTGCTTGTGTAGCTTCAGTATCAACTACTGCTAATTTACAGCAGCAGCAGCTAATTCCGGTGACACTAACATGGACTGACCCCTCTGGACAAGTTCAGACATGTTCTATTCTACCAAATGCCCCAGTGTTCCAAATGCTTGGCAGGCCTTCAGTGACTGTGTCTTCAATGCCAAATTATTCTGCACCCTTGCCTTGACCTAGTCAGGTGTCAGCTCAAATGCCTACTTGTGTGCCAAATTATTTTAGCCAACCTTTTACAGCTAGTAATTCTACTGACACTTCCATCTTGGTTTGATTGATAAACTGAATTTAGTACTTAATGTTTTATGGGGAGGTGCAAATCCGGTGTGTACAGCTGGTGCTGCATTTAGACCACCATTAATTTAAACAGCTAATGTTTTCAGTTCACCTGTTATGACACCTAGCAGTAATCTAGTTGGTAGTAGTTCAAAGTTGTTAGCTGTTTATCACAGAATAATTACCAAAGAGCTGTTGAAATGCCAAAAATGGAAGCTTTGAAAATTGGAGAATTTAATGGGTTGAATGACAACATTTTCCCCTCAGCTTTTATTATGAAATTAGAAAGAATTTTGAAGGTTAGAAAGGTTGATGAGAAATTATTTATCTACCAAACTGTTTCATCATGGTTAGCAGGTGATGCTGTTGACTGGTTTTTAGCAAGTGAACCTTTTTCTAGTTGGGAGAATTTTAAAATCTTGTTTTTGGCTAAGTTTGAAGTACAGTCACATGGATATAACCTAATTGTTAACTATGAGAATGCAGGAAAATGAAAGTTTCATTAAGCATTTTAATAAGTGCACAGTTGTTTTACAAAACACAGGTGCTAGAATCAGTGATTTTGATCAAATTGAGGCTCTTTTGGAAACACTGAATTCGACTTTTCACATGCCTATGATGTCAAGAAAATTCATTTCTTTGATAGATTTTTAAATGCAAGGTCTTTTCTTGGAAAATACGATTCAGAGGAGATAGGCTAATCCAATCCAACTGGAGTCTCAAATGTTGGTAACACTAGAAATGGTAGAAATCGTGGTAGACGTAATGGAAATAACAGCACTAGTTTCTTGCCTAAATACGATGCGAAGTAGACTTGTAACATTTGTAGTATGGTTGGGTGGACTTCTAAATTCTGCCGTAATAGGTCAAATCACCAGCAAAATTAGGAATTAATAGCAGCAGCAATAACAGTAGTTCAAATAGTAGCAATAGCCGCAGAAATGGACGAACCTTTTTTAGCAGCCGTGGTCATTGTATAGTCGTGCACAGGGAATTTGGTGCTCGAAGTGTAAAAATTCGTCACACAAAACACAAAACTGTCGTGTAAATCCTGCTATTGGTTATCCTCCGAATAGAAACGCTGTTGCACATCTTCAAGAAATTGAGTTGGATTCTGATGCACAGGAATTCGTGCCAAAAAACCCGAAAGCCATCCAGTTTTAATCGGTGAAGCTGGAAATGGCTTATCTTCTTTTCAAAACCGACCAGTTCCTAACATAAATTGTCTAGGCGATCTTGTTGAGCCTACACCAGCACTGTGTGCTAATTTTTCACTTAAATTCGTAAAGA
The DNA here is from genome assembly GCA_023313725.1 of Lithobius niger. Lineage (NCBI taxonomy): Eukaryota > Metazoa > Arthropoda > Chilopoda > Lithobiomorpha > Lithobiidae > Lithobius > Lithobius niger. The sequence goes on along the minus strand of JAHWFP010245678.1, from coordinate 8,651 downwards.
ATATGCAGACGCCATACTCGATAGCAGCAGTACGATGTCCTACGTAAATGTTTCACTAAAAGATGACTTGATAAAAATGGGATGTGAATTCACGCAACGTCCTTATCGGATTAGAGTTGCTGATACTCGTTTCGTTGAGTGTCCGTTTTCGTTTTGGCTACGTTACAGATTATGCAACGAACTGTAACTTTTCCACTGATCTTAATGGAAAACACAATCCAGCCAGTAATCCTTGGCGTAGATTTTCAGCAGTCAACGGGTTCACAGCCAAATTTTGCGTTGAACACTTGGTTTTGGCAGTATAAACCTTCGAAAGTCTACAAACTGAATCGGGAGCCGGGTATAAACGAAGTCCATCAGTCCCAGGCAACTGCTACACCCATAGAACCAGATGAGTTTTGTCCCACAGAGCAAGACATTCGTAATAAAGCAAATGAGAATGACGTTTTGACAGATGACGAAAAAGAGCAGTTGTTCAAGGTATTAATGAAATATAGATTTGTTTTCAGTTCGAGAATTGGTTTGATAAGCTCAGTTATGGATATCGATGTTGGCGATCACCCACCAATCGCATTGATGCCCTATCCAGTTTCGAAGTTTAAAGAGTTGCAATTACATCAGCATGTAGATCGGATGCTGGAGCTTGGGGTTATCGTCCCCAGCACGAGTGCATGGTGTTTTCCGGCGGTTATAATCCCCAAGAATAACACCACGCATTTTGTGATAGCATACAATAAATTGAATGAAATAAGCAAGATGCAGAATTTTCCAACCCCTAGAATTGATGACATGGTGCAGAGATGCCCTAAGAGCAAATATCTGACATTATTTAATCTAAACGAAGCATTCTGGCAGGTAGGGGTGACGAAACGAGCAGGTGAGGTATCATCTTTTGCACCCCGTTCAGAAATTTTACACCTCTCAAAATCATGTTTGGTGTCAAGCAAGCACCAGCGCTCTTCTGTACTTCAGTTTCACGAATGCTCCCCCCTGTACATTATCTGAACGTACAGAGCTATTTTGATCATATCTCGATTATGTCACAGGAATTCCGATTGCACTTGATGGCGATCGAAGACACCCTAATGATTTTGGGTCGTGAGAGATTTAAAATAAACATAAAGAAGACATACTTTTGTAAGAAAGAAATAACCCTGGTAGATTATAAGGTTACGAGTGATGGTGTTTTGCCGAATCCTAGTAAGAAGGAAATCTGGAGAATTTGCAACGCCCCAAAAGCATTAATGAGCTCCGGAAATTTCTCGGTGCTAAGAGGTAAAAAACCAAAATTTGTCCTGGAAGCGTAGCAGGAACAAGCTTACCAGAAAATCAAGAAAATGTTGGTAGAAGCTCCCTTGTTGGCAGCGCCTGATTATAATCAACCTTGGATAATTATGGCGGACGCATCTTTCTCTGGGGCTGGAGCAATTTTATATCAGGTCGATCCACTCACCAAGGAGAAGAAAACCATAGATATAATCTCTAGACGTTTGACAGTCGCAGAACAGAGATTTTCTAATAGTGAAAAGGAATTGATGAGTATAATTTGGGCAGTACAAGTGGCGTAGATACATTGAACGGGGTGAAATAACAATTTTTAACGACCATAGGGCACTTTCGGTTTTATCAAAAGTAAGCTCACCAACGGGAAGCTTAGTGAAGTGGCTTGTGGAGCTATCTCAGTTGGATGCTAAGATCTTCTTCGTCCCAGGTGCACAGAATCGTATCGCTGATGTGTTGTCTAGAGATACGAATCTGAGAGAGACTTTACTCCTATCACTAATCCAATCTTGATACCAGCTATGAATGAACGAACGGGTCAGAATTGTTATGTTTTTAACAACGATTGTTTGTGTAATCAGATCGATGTTGAGCAGATTACACGTGATCAGATTAGAGCAGAAATGTTAAAAGACAAATACACGTTAGCATTAAAGCTAGCTTTGAAGGGAGAAACTAAAGAAATAAGTTATGATTCGCCTTCAGTTCATAGATTTGTGTTGAAATACCAGCCAAAGTCAATTGTGAGTGACGGAATAATTTATGTGGATGTTAATAAAGCTGTTATCGATGAGCCGAATTTAAGAATTCTGGTGCCCCGTTCGCTGCAAAAGAAAATCATTCAGCTAGTACATGATACGTTTACAGGTCCTCATATGGGTGTTTACAAGATGATACTGTATTTACTATAAGCATACTGTATTTGTACACATGGTTGAGCGTTTCAAAGTCGATTTCGAATTATGTGAAGACGTGTAAAGTTTGTCAGGTCCATAAGGTGCAGCAAACTCGTAGGAAGGCTAAAACGATGATAGTAACTAAAAAAGAAGCATGGGAGAGTATTGTTTTTGACCTGAAAGGCCCACTGGTATGGAGTACAAATGGTTTTACTTACATCCTAGTGGTGCTTGATAAGTGGAGTCACTGGGTTGAGTTAATTCCCCTAAGAAACGCTGAAGCTAAAACTATAGCAAAAGCACTCATTGATGAAGTGTTTTCGCGGCATGGTGTGCCAGCGGAAATTTGTTCCGATAGCTCCAATAATTTGAGGGGGCAAATAATGAAGAATTTATGCCTACAATGGCGTATCAAGGCTAGATTTCTGTCATTCTGTTCACCTAAGTCCATCCTAGCTGAGCGGTGGATGAAAGAGTTAACAAAAACGGTAGCAATTTACGTGCAAGACGAGAAATCGGGTCATAGAAATTGGGATTTACGTTTGAAACAGCTTCAGTTGGCATTAAATTCAGCAACTGATTTAGTGACGGGTTTCACCCCAAGTATGTTAGCAACAGGTAGGGAATTACGAATGCCCGAAGCCCCTGTCGGTAAAGTACAAACGGACGACGTTAATTACCCATTACACATCTTAAACTTAACGTCACACATGCGTGCGATAGTTAGGAGAGCTGTACGCAAACGTCAAGCAGCTAAGTTGCATCGTGCTGCAAAGGCAGATAAACATAAAACTGGTAAAGAATTTGAGGTCGGAACTAAAGTTTACATACGAAATCACCCTAGAAGTGACAAATCCTGCTATTTTATGAAAAAAATGGCACCAATTTACATAGGAAATTACGAGATTGTTAAAAAGTTTAGTCCTGTAGGTTACCAGCTTAAAGATCTTAATACGGGCATTATTTCTCGTTATGTGTATCACATAGATAATTTACGTGAACAGATTGAAGGTGAGCGTTACCCAGTTAGTGAAGCAGATTCCAAAGAATTTTAAACTTAAATCTAAAAGTAGTTACCGTGTTTCTTCTTGGCCTTCTTTCGGCCAGCAGTAATTAGGTCTAAAAATAATTTTGCATGCAAATCGTGGTGTTGCTTGTAGACTGAAAGAAATAGCATTTAAATGCAAATAATCTGGTGACACTCGGGGGTTGACGCTAATGTTAATTACTTAAGAAAAGCCGTGCAAATGCTTGAGTTGAAGGTTAAGGTAGTAGCATAATTTAGTAATGAATTTGTTGGAGTAACCGGATTTTCACCAGAGAATTACACTTTTTTTAACGAATGTGTATTGAACTAACCTAACACGTTAATTTACCCTACAATGAAAATTAACCTAATAACAGACAGGAAATGAAACGGGGGTTACCACAGTGGAGTTTCTTATTTAATTAGTGAATTGTATGGATTAGAAAACTTCATTAATAATCAATAGAGCACGTGGTGAGACAATTTTTCATTTTTTTAACGGCAATTAAAAGCTAATTTCGAGTCAAGCTTAGCTGATTGTTACCGTGTTAGTCACATTTGACACGCATTGCTACCGATATTTGACAACCGATTTTGACGATTAAGATCTTGAAGTAAAATCTTTCTTAGCTGATTTTAATGATAACCGATGATTAGTGGTTGCGGTTTTCAAGTGAATTTTCGTGCATCAAGCTCTTAGCTTATTTTTCTTCTCTCTTGACTGTTTTTGCACTGAATGATTGTGATTTTATTTTAAATGTTGAAAAATTGTTTTTGTTCTGCATAATATTCGTGAAAATGTTTAAGTAATTAAGTTTGCGTAGTGGGTTTTCGTGGGAATAATGTCTAAATTTTGATGCTCAAAGATTTCCCAGACCTTACAAAAACGTTACTAATGCGCATACGTAATGTCACCCTGCTGGAACAGTCGAACGATTAAATTATTAGCAGATAGAAAGCTTAAACGTTCCCATAGCATCCTTAATTTTAACTTGTTGTTAGTATGCGCCTTCTTGGTATTATTTTTGAATAATTTCTGAGAACCTTGATTATTGTATGAATACATAACTTAGCTTAATGAATAATTTTCACCTACCTTGACGAAGCGAGGACGATTCTTTTCGGGGGCAGGACCTCTGCAATGACGGTTTCCACAGCTTCCTCTTACTCCTTAAGCTAGAGCCTTAGTGGGCCTCCTTAACTTGATGCTATGGCTCCATGCTATGTATTCTGTATACTCTATATCTTTATTAATGTATTCCAGTAATGCTATGGACTTTGATGTATGGTCCAGTCCCTGGAGATCAGTGGTCAGGATGGCTCTGACCTTGCCTGCCCCTAGGGGTAGCTGCTAGCATAGATGGCTCATGGGATACCAGGATATACTACAGGATGTACCTTGCACCAGTGGCAGGTACTGGCTGCAGCTCTAGGTACTTAAGGCCTCCCTGGTTAAAAAAACAATAACCAAATACTCCTACTTATTGTTACTGTTTAACAGTAAATTGGTTACTGTTTAACAGTAAGGTTACTGTTAAACAATAACAATAGAACGTATTGCAATTGTTTTGCCATATTTTATTGTTATTGTTTTACAGTACGTTAATGTTATTGTTTTACAATACCTTACTGTAATTTTTAACAATACCTAATTGTTATTGTTTAACCATAACAACTGGTATTGCAATTGGTAAACAGTAAGGCTTTGTCAATAGTTCCAACTGTTTAACAGTACACACGGATTGGAATTTAGTCCAGTCAAATAGACTAAATTTAGGTGGAATCGTGGAACAATTCACAATAAGCTAATTTTTGGTACAGATGTTCGTAATGGTCTCAGGTTCAACATGCTAAGAGTCCCCAGCTGTCCGTGTTGAGCTAACGCCGCCATATTGGAAACATGGTGCCCGAAATCAGTTTTTTCAATATATCTTTGTAACGGTTGCTCGGGCGAAAAAAAATGTTCTGTCCAAAAAATGTAGAGCATACAATTATCTACAAAGAAGGTTCTATTTATTTTTGAACGATTCAGCCAATAAACGGTGTAGAAGAGTATGGAGCTATTGCCGCCATCTTGGAATCATGGTGCCCGAAATTGGATTTTCAATATACCACGGAAACGGCTGCTCAGGCGTGAAAAATCTTAAGACCAAAATTGTAGAGCTTGGAATCGTCTACAAAAAAATTTCTATGCTTTTTTTTTTAAATCATGGACCGTGGTAGCGGTCCTTATGTAAGCCTTCCATGTTAAACGTCAAACTTTGAACTCCTAGTTTCGCCCAGAATTGACATAGACCAACGAAGTTCGGTATTTGTCTTCGTGTCCTAACTATTTCACTGCATTAAATATTTTAATGACAACAACCGTACCGTTTGGCGTCCACAGTATATCCATTTCTTCTTGTTGTTGTTGTTATTTTTGTTGTTGTTGGGACTCTTTGCCCTCACTTGGAGATCAAACTACTGAACCGAGTTTTCAAGTTCTATAGCTTAAAACTAGGTATGGACAAGGTCTAGGGCCTGTTGCAGGCTATTTTAATGTAACTAAAATATTCTCGTGACGGAAAGCCAACTGGGGTCGAAACTTTGCTCTCCTAGAGATCGAACCAATGAACCGATTTTCAATTTTTATAGCTTAAAATGTAGGTATTAACACCGACCAGGGCCTTTTGAACACGATTTTAATGTAGCTGTAGTATTCTCGTCGGCAGAGCAATTATTATTGTAGAACAATCTTTTGCAAATCGAGCTAAAAACATGAAATTTGGTTCATAAGTCTTTCTTAGCGGTATAAATGGAACCAGCTCTAGACTTCCACGAAATACCCCCAAGGGCCCCCGCACCCGCACCCCCCTGTGCTCCATCCCAGAGGCTTGGGCAACAATTTCTTGCAGATCAAATATGAAATTTGGTACACAAGTCATTTTTAGCAACATAAATCGAACCAGTCGTGGACCCCCAATGAAACACCCGAAGACCCCCAATGAAACACCCGAAGGGCCACCAGTTCCCTTCCTTCCCCCCCCCTTCCCCGTACCCCGGTACCCTTTCCCAGAGACTTGGGCAACAACTTATTGCAGATCAAGCTAAAATCATGAAATTTGGTACACAAGTCGTTCTTAGCAGCATAAATCGAAACAGCCATTGTTCTCCCCCATGAAATACCTCTAAAGGGCCCACAGCACTTCCCTGTTCCCCCTTACTGTGGTTTGACCAACAAATGTTTGCAAATCGACCTAAAACATATAATTTGGTACACAAGTCTTTCTTTTCAGTACAAATCGAACCAGTCAAGAACCTTCAGTGTTACACAAAAACGGTTTGCATAAGTTGTGTACAATAATGTAATCTACAATGTAGGTCCCATGCCTTTTTTCCATATATCACAGTTAAGAAAAATGGTCATGTTGGGCCATTTTCGGCCATTTTGGCTAATTTAATGCTTATATATGTTTGAATTTGTAAATACAACTTAAACTTTCAATTGCTGTTGCGTCGTTTATAATTTAGGTGGATGACTCCAACTTCAGTCATTCAAACGGAAGGGCTCTCTTCTTTGAATCAAGGGTTCTGAAAAGGGTCTACCACTATTAGGGACCGAACCTTTTGTGTGTGTCATTTTCCGCCATCCTACCGTTCTTCTACCTCCCTTTTTCGCCAGTGGCTGTGGACACTTGGGTCAGCATATCAGCGTATCAGCATAGCATATCAGCACGAAACTAAGACGAAGTTTAGTTGTTGTTGTGTACTGTGTTTTCAACTTACATTTTTATAATGGACTTTCAAAAAAAGTTAATCCCTCTGTAAAATTAGTAGTACGTTTGCTTTAAGTCACTTCTTGCAAGATTTTAAGCAATGTGGGTTTTTACTTAGGAAAATTGTCCCTCCCTGTCCTGACTTTAATTCAACGTTATTTCGAAAATTACCATTTCTTCATTCGTACCCCTCTGCTCCCATGAACAAGATCACGTGGCCGTAAAGAAAAGGGAAATAACAAAAGTATTATAGCAAACAGGAAAGGAAAAAGATTAAGAGAAAATTGTGCAAGCTAATATTGGAGTAAAGATTAGGAATATTAACAACAAGAAAATTATAAATAAAATATATATAGCTGACTTTAGTGTTTGACGCTCACCTAGCATTAGCCAGCTATGGCAGCAGAAGGAGAGAGGGACTATTTTGGTATGTAAATCCCATCGGATACACGGCTGACTGACTGCCATGACTAGACGTACAAAGAAAGATTTCAGTTTATTTACTTTTTTTTTTGTCGCGTTACCCTCTTCTTTAATTTTTTTTTTCAGCCAGAAATTATTAAAATTATTTGCCGGTATGACGGATTGTCCAAACGGTGCACGGAAAAAAACCTCAGAAAAAAAACCGCGGATAAAAAGCCTCGAAAAGAAAGCCCAGGAAAAAAAGCTGAAGGAAAAAAGAGCTGCAGGAAATAAAACCGATGGAAAAAAAACCCCAAACAAATATGGTGTAAAATCTCTAAAAAATACTACCCTATACGCCTAAATAGTTCCTGTGTACATTCATCATCCATTAGCTGTTTGCTGCTCGATCTAGGTTAACTTAATTACCTTTGAAATCATATTTAAAGGTACATTCGAAGTCTCAAGTTTTCTCCAACAAATTCCTTTACTGGGGAATAGTGGGGAGAAAGGGTCGTCCTCGGTAAGATGAAATTCGTGAAATTACGAAGTGTCTACCAAAATTGAAACAGAAGGGGGGGGGGAGGAAGAAGCGTCGGGAATCACAAATTTTCTACAAATTTCGTTACTGGGAATGGGGGGGGGGGGAAGGTGGAGTATTGAATTTGGTCGACAGTGGATAATTAAAAGAAAATTCGGGAAAACATAGATAAGGTGTTTAAAATTAGCATGCCAGTCGTGTTGATTGTTTTTTCCAGCTAAGGCCATTGTCCATTGTTTCGCACATACAAACTTAAAGATAGTACTAGCCGAGTCATTCGCTGACGCTCGCTCATTCGGCGTCGTCTTGTTCGCTCGAGGATTTTAATTGTTGAACCTCTTACGCCGCTGACAGACAATTCGACACCAAAAACGATCAGTTAAATGATGAAGCACATGATCATTGTAGCGTGCGTTTTTCGGAAGGTTTCAGTTTATAAACAAACTTACAATTCTGTAATTCTGTTTATCTCATTCGCTCATTCGACGATGTTAATGATCACCACCCATGACTCTTCATTGGGTAGGGGGGGGGGCCAGAATGGGAACCTAACAGCCAAAAATCCAGCAAAATTTCGGAGGGGAAATCTGAGGCTTTTTAGGGCTTTTTGTCTTAAATTCGTCACTAGGCCAGAGCCGAACACCAAGAACCACAACCACACGTCGCTTATAAACGACACTTTACCTGGGTTTTCTTGTTACACCTATTTTAAGAACTTTTACTTTAATCAAACCGGAACTGGAAAATCG
>JAHWFP010245677.1:0-15571 GCA_023313725.1 Lithobius niger | reverse complement strand
TTTTTTTTCGGGGAAATTTGTCACATAGGCCTGGACGTTTCGATTAGATTACAAGTCTCGTCAAATCACGTGTGTGGGTTCGTAGGGGTTAATCCGATATCGGCCGTTGAGGCTATTGACAACACGGAACGCTTGTTGTCGCGTTTGTTCGCACATGCCTCTTCATCCCGATTCAACGGAGGGCGCCGTGAGGCGGCACGTGTGCGCATGCTCGCGCTCAAGACTACGCACCCCCGTTCTCGCTCGCTCGACCGTCAACCGCGCGTCGACGTCGTGGGCCCGTTCGCTCGCTCATAGGACGCCTGACCAAGCGGACGATGCCTGCAAGGTGCACCACCGCCAGCAAAATGTAATCCATGCAACGTTGTTGTTATGGGTCGTCGGACGAAGAGTCTTTTCGTCTAATGGGATAATTATCTCATATCTGCCTAAATAAAAAAAAATCTGGAAATTCATCTAAATGGAATATCGTATAATAGACAATCGTATAATGGATAATCCTTATAATGGATAATCGTATATGGATAAACGTCTAACTGGACAATAATATACCTGCGGTTTCTGATGTTATATGAATAGCTTAAACGGGACGGAAAGCCAGTGGGCTCGAGATTGGTTAAATAAAGACGGATGCAAACCTATTTACGTTGCCTTTTGGACTTATATGTCAGACTGCCTGAGCGGGGAATCGAACCCAGGACCTTTGAAATCAGGGCCTTCGCGCTTTCGACCCAGGACCTTCGCGCTTTCTTGTGTGTGCATTTCGGTTTTACTGGTGTGTGGCGCGTAATCAAGCGTCCCTCCAGTGGCGATTGGAAAAGTGTACGTTTCATGTGTATGGTATGTGTGCGTGTTAAATGTTGCCTATGGACGTTTCCTTTTGGCCGTGTCAGTCTGGCTCAGCGGTAGGACCTTGGCCTTTGATTACAAAGGTCCTGGGTTCGATTCCCCGCTCAGGCAGTCTGACATATAAGTCCAAAAGGCAACGTAAATCGGTTTGCATCCGTATTTATTTATATGAATAGCCGCAGCGAGTGCGGAAGCGCGAGCGAGGCAGGGACATTAGACGCTTATATAATATAATATAATAATATAATTTACCACATAGTGGAAGGGTAACAGAAGGGCTTGGGACCGCTTACTCTGTTCCTGGTTAAAAGTGAAATAACGGTATTTACGTGCATGCCACAATCGGCCGTTTCAGAAATTTGTCTAGTTGTTCAGAATGCAATAACCTACGAAATCCTGCTTCAGATGTCGCATTTACTGTCTCCGCACGAAGGGCATTCCAAATTGGGACGACTCGGACCGAAAAAAATTTCGACGACATTCAAGATGACAAAGAGGGACAGCGAGTTTCCAATTATGACCCCGAGTGCGATTTGGGTAAGGTGCGTAGTCAAAGAACGGCAAATCTACAGAGATAAACCCATGGAGAATCTTAAATGTTAAGATGAGATCAAATCTCATTCTGCGAAGTTCAAGGAGTTCCAAACCCACCCTTGCAAGGCGCTCCCCATAGCAAACCTCACGAAAGCCAGCTAAGCCTTTTGTAAACCTTCGTTGAACGCGCTCCAGGAGGTCAATGTCCCGTGCCAAATATGGGGACCAAACCGGCGTTGCATACTCGAGGAGGGGACGCACAAAGACCTTAAAGGCCCAAACTTTCGTCATATGATCCCCGGACCTGAAGCATCTATTAACCAAAGCACAACGGCGGTATGCAGATGCACAGACCTTTTCGCAGTGAAGCGAAGATTTCAGATTACTGGAGAACCAAACTCCCAGGTCGCGGACCTCGGTAAAAACTGGCAACTGTGACTGTTCCAAAAAATAATTACGACAAGTTAATTGGTTGCCCACATGGAAGGAGTGGCACTTCTGGATTGAAAGTGGTAGTTGCCACACCTTTGACCATTCGGCCACATTTAGCACCTGAGACTCCAAGTCTGGTGAGTTGTACTTGGTGAAATTTTCTGCTCCAAGTTTCAGGTCGTCTGCGAATTTGAAGCCATAGGTACTTTCACATGAAAATTTCAAATCATTTAAATAGATTATAAAAAGCAGTGGTCCCAGGACGGAGCCCTGGGGTACCCCACATGGAACAGGCACCCAAGACGATGGTGTATTTACAACGATTACCCGCTGGGTGCGGTTTGCCAAGAATGCACTTAGCCAGGCTTTTAATTCACCAACAATGCCGCAGCCATCAATCTTGAGAAGCAATTTGCGATGGACAACAGACTCGAAAGCCTTTTTAAAATCAAAGTATACAACATCCGTTGGAATTCCCTCATCGAGTGCGGAGGTCCAACGGTCAAGGACTGCCAGTAACTGATGAGTAGCCGATCTGTGTGGCAGAAAGCCAAACTGGTCCTGTGTAATTATGGAGTTAACACTGGAAAAGTGAATTAAATTGTCTCTAATAATGGATTCCATAATTTTACAAGCTACACACGTCAAAGCAATCGGCCTGTAATTAAGTGGATCGGATGGAGAACCCTTTTTAAAAACGGGTACAACATGTGCAGTACTCCAGGTACTTGGAAGCACACCCTGGGTGTACGAACACGTAAAGAGTTTTGAAAGTGGGTAGCTAATGACCCAAGCAATCTCCTTGTAAAGATATGCTGAAAAACCGTCTGGTCCGCAGGACTTACTTGGTTTAAGGCTGTTAATGGTTTGATAAACCTTATTAACACGAAAAGTTGTCTGTGGACATAGAGTGGACTGTTGAGATAGCTGTCTTTCTGGAATTGCACAGTTGCCATCATCAACAACAATATTTGACACAAAAGAATCACTAAGTATTTTTGCTTTGGCCTGGTTCTCAGTAATAAATGAGTTCCCAACTTTAAAAGGTGGTAACGCTCGTGATGAAGAATTCAGTTTACGATAAAGTTTAAAGAGTGATGAGAAGTTACCCTCACGAATCGTTGCGACTTCCTGCTCCTTGTACCACGTTTCTATAGCTTCTGAATAATTTTTACGTGCCTTATTATATGCACGCAATGTGTCCGGGCACTGATTTGACTTATATTTATGCCAAAGTTTAAGTTTCAAGCGGCACTGCTTGGCAATATGATGCGGTATGTCTCTATGACCATGTTTGAAGGGTCGTGGCACCTTTCGACACTCTTCAACGTGTCCGGACAAAATCTGATGGAAACATATCCACATCTGTTCAATATGCGGATGTGTATCAAAAATTAGCGCATCCCAATCAACATGTGCAAGAGAACTTCTAAGTTTGGGGAAGTCGATTTTCCCGTTCGGTACAACGAGGGATGGGCAATCGGATGGCCCCATCACAGTATTCGACAAATTTAATGAAAAACACACCGCAAGATGGTCACTATTTCCGAGATGGGTCTCCACTTCAAGATCAAAGACTAATCTGTCATCATGAGTAAACACTAGATCTAAGATGTTCTGTCCTCTAGTGGGTTTATCCACAATTTGCCTCATGCCAAGTGGAGCAATTAAGTCAAGAAAATACTGATGATGGCAGTCGTCGGCTCTGTTGCGGTCCCACTTAACTGTTGACAAGTTGAAGTCGCCCAAAATTATGTTGGAATGCCCTGGGTTAAAGGAGTTGACAATAAATTCACACAAGTTAAGGATATCAGAATTCACGTAACTATTTGGCAGGTAGCCCAAAATGAAGGTTAATTTACAGGATGGCAAGGTGAGAGTAATGCCTTCAGCCTTTGCGGAAGATTCAACAACTGCCAGTGGTATCCCCACTCTATGAACCACCAGCAGCCCTCCACCACGGCTACCCCGATCACGACGCAACACTGTATAGGACTGTGTATCAACAAGCATTGCGTCTGTAAAACTACTATTGAGCCATGATTCAACCACAAAAATAATGTCATAACAGTTACGTTTCACAAGTTCCCTAAAACAACCAATGTTACGAACAACACTACGTGCATTCAGTGAAATACACACGAGATTACACTGGGAAGGTGGTGCTACAAGGCCACGGATGGGGATATCCCCAATTATGCATGGTGGTTTTCCAAGGGGACATGAATTTTCACTAGCTCGAGTTGCAGCGCTAACTTTCCGTTAGCGGTGAGATGTGTTGAGTCTCGGGCCAAAAGAGTATGATCTTCCCATATATCCCTGTCTATAGTGACAAAGGAGAACTCCATATTAACACACATCTGACGTAAAAGCGAATTTGTATGGGCTATCTTCTTATCCAAGTCAATGTCGGCTTTCCTTATCTTCGGCAACAGGCCAATTATGGTAATTTTAGCACTTGGAAATCTCGCACGAATAGAAGCTATGAAATCGTGGAAGTGGAGAACGATCCGGTTTGGAGATTCTTCAGCAATGTCGTTGGATCCAGCACAGATTATGAAAGTTCCCGATGGCTCACCATCCTCAAGTATGTATTGGAGCTTTGATGATAGTTCTTTTGCTTTAAGTCCTGGGTATGTCCAGGTTCGGGATTTAGGGTGTACACCACCACGCAAGTATCTAACGTGTGAATCCCCCACTATAGTTGTCCGACTTGTCCACTTGGGTGCCAACTTCTGGAGCTCGTCCAATCTTGCACTTCCGTTCCGCGAGGGTTCAATTTCTCTGTTAATTCGATGGGACTGTGCCGCATCTCGATTATTATTATAGGCCCTACATAGCGCATCTACATGCTGCAGTGCTTCGTGAGAATCCACACCATCACTCGTTGCGTTGTCCTCGTCCCTTGAGCTTGTTGGCATAACATTAACATTTTTTAGCCCTTTTTTTCTGTTGCGATCCTTTCCCCTCCTAACCGTTACATTTTGATGGATAGGGTTTGTGCTTGTCAGCCGGTTAACTTCATTTCCCTGACTATGGGTATCAAGCTTATCAAGGTGTGCAGATAAGATTTCAAGGTTGCCGTTTTCCGATGATTTCAACTTTACCGAAACGGTGGTTCCTCCGAGTGGATCCAGATCAACTGACCCACCAAGGCACTCGTTCTTATTCTTAACAAGGTTGGTGACAGAAATTTCCTCCAAGCTCTTGCGCAGTTCGTCCCTGATTTCCTCCACCTTAGCCTCAACTCTGGAAAGGAGACCTGCTGCATGTTCCTCCAGGACTTGTTGCTGTTTGAGAAAGAAACTGGAAGTCCACTGTTCGAACAGACCCTTAAAAACGTCAAATCTAACCTCCAGGGCATCAGTAATTTGGGGAGTAATCGCGGTCATTTTCGCACTAATCTCCCCTAAGTCAATATCCTTCTCAAGACTGAAGTCTTCTAGCCTATTGAGGAGTTTTGCAGACAGGTCATGTAGAACTGGCGGATCACAGGCTCCCTCCTGCCTGTTAAAAATCAATTTAGGGTTCGGTGAACACTCAGCTGGGGTACTCTGGTGTGGATGAAAGTTATTAAATGGCGTCTGTATAGTATCGTAGAAGATGGTACGACGTCGATCTCCTACTGACCGTTGGTCTGGCCTAACTCTCCGTTCACTGTCTTCCCCCGCACGTACCGCAGATAATAAAAATCTCTCCATCACAAATAAAATCACAAGATAAAATCCAAGATAAAATCCAAGATAAAAAAAAAGTCTCAACAGAAGACGAATTGCCAAACACAATTATTTTAAAAATTAAAAAAAAATTGTTTAAAAATTAAAAAAAAAAAAAATTAAAAAATTAAAAATCTGCAGCAGGATTCGAACACACACCAGACAGACGTAACCAAGATGGCGACCCCCACAAAGTCAGCAAGCCCTCGCGTAACTGACACACAAAAACACCAACAGGAGCCGAGTGAGTAGAAGCTTCCACGGGTGCAAATCATGTGCACGAAGTATTCACAGTCATGTCCGGACAAACAGCAATCAACCAGCAACCACACAAACGCACGAACGACTCACCCAACCTCGGACTGAATTCTTGCTGCGGCTAACTTTCTGGCTTCGTATATTTGTCTTCCATTAAACGTATTTCCTGCTATAACGATTTTCCATTATACGAATTTCGTGTTAGACTATTTTCCGTTATACTGTTGTACTGTGTACGTTCTTCCAATTATGCGATTTTCCAGTTAGACGATTATCCTTTGTCCCGCCCGCAGCGAGCGCAGCAGCGCGAGCGAGGCAACAACATTAGACGATTTTCCATTATACTATTATACTGTATACGTTCTTCCAATTGTGCGATTTTCCAGTTAGACGATTACCCCTCGCCCCGTTGTTATTCTGTAGTGAGCGTACTTTAGTGATACTGTTAAAATCAGTCTCCGGATTACCCAAGCTGAGGTTTTGGTGAAACATCAAAGTATAGGGAGGTCTGAGACTTTATGGTGCGTGGACGGCTAGGTTATTAGCGCCAACCGCAGTCACAGTGCAGGGATGCCACGTTAATATATCCAACAGATACCAATAACTGCCGATATTTTTGCCATTAATTCTTACCGACCTCCGAAATTACTGTTTCATGTTGTATTAAATAAATATACACAAATCGCTGAAAACAAGCTAAAAAGCGAAAATCATACACAAGCAATAACGTAGTACAAAAAGCCACTTTTATTCACTTACGTTTCGTCCGAATGGCATGGCCCGGATTTGAACTAGCAACCTAATTAGTCCCCAGATCACTGACATAGCGCCTTTATCGCTATGACCACTCCTCCACTGGCTGTGGGTAGCCAGTTCGAATCCGGGCCATGCCACTCCGACAAAACGTAAGTGCATAAGGGTGGCTTACTGTCAGATTAAAAAAAAATATACTTGACTTGACCATTGGGAACCACAGGAGTGAACGTGAGGAGCATTTCCTGATTGCCAATTTTGGGAGACGAATTTCGCCCACACTTCCCCCCCCCCCCCCTCCGCCAATAGGCCAGCCAGTCGTAAATATGAGAAGTTGGTATCATTATCAATATGATCATCACAAAACGGACGATTTCTACAGCAGCCAACAAAATTAAAATCCCAGTCAGCTTAGTCAACAATTTTCAAATTCTAAATTTTGACTGAACCTTAAGAGTTATTTTAGGCTTCAGTTTTAAAATAAAATTAAAAAAATTAAGTTAAATTCCAACTTGGTACACTAAACAAATATAATTATAATGAATGCAATTATTATGAACCTACTGCTCGCCAGTGCAGTCTGTCACATATTCATGTTTTCAAACTACAGTAGTTCGATTTTTGAAAATCATCTCCCACTTCTGCAGCCGATTACTACCGATACCGATAATATCGGATGATGCCGTTGTCAATATCGGTCAATCCTTAAATCTAAGTGTATATAGAAAACGATAAAAATGACGGCCCATAATCGTGAAATTTGAATTTATGCTTAAATGAAGAAAAAAAGTGATATTTTTAGCAACAGTTAAATGTTTCTACAAAAACTCGAGAGTGTAGTGTCCATCGCAGATTCTTTATTTGTATGCTGTAGGAAATAACCTGTAATAAAATTTAATTTATTTGAAAAAATCCTTTGGAACCTTATTGGAGGCCAAAAACTCCTCACATCTTTTGAATAAAAAAAGTTACAGCAGGACGACTGGGAAACCTCCGGCGTAACATGCAATTTACTTCATATAAAATTTCAAACCCACTTCAGGTTCTTCATCAGTAAAAACTTCAACAACAAAAAACACACGCTAGTGTGGCATTAAAATCACACAAACACACAAGAAAATCCACCAGGCTTATCAATTATTTACAACCAGTTGGCTCGCGCCAAGTCAACATGTAACTGGTAAACCTGGTGGTTTTTCTTGCGCGTGTGTGATTTTTACTGATGAAGGACAGGTTTTCTTGGAGTGGGTTTAGTATTTTACATAACGTAAACTGCGTGTTACATATCGCGTTTGACGTTGCTCACATATTTTAATGAGCCAACTGAACTGAATCTGGCCAATGGTTTAATAAATGGTCAGTATAGCAACATTTACGTTTTGGGGATGTTTCTGTTCACGTGAAATATAGTTTTCAACATATTTTGCCACAATGGAGATCATTAATGGCGTGAAATACAGTAAATTTGTATCATCTGCAAGTGTACGTTGTGAAGGCCACCTAGTACCAAAAGTTCTTAGCTCGTTACCAGGATTTCTTCATTAAAACAGGTTTCATTAAACGAACGTAGTTTTCTTTTTTTAACTTTAAAAAAAATTAATTTCTTCGAGCCTTAAGTCAGCCGAAGCAACTAAATACTCGCATGGCTGAACCGGCTCAATTCATCACAATAAGGCGAAAAGTAACCCAAGAACAGAAAACTACAGTAAAGTTCATATTTTACATCTTAGAACACTGTACTAAAATGTGCAGATATAACAACCCCCCTCCCTACCCGAAACTTCCATTAACGTACCAAAAAAAAATACTACAAAGTCCTCGTCCTGTTATAGAGCTGAGAGCTGCTCTGACCACTGTCGCTTTACAACCTTGATGGAACAAAAAAATGAATTAAAAAAAACTCCCAAAGGGCAACGCGAGTTTTGTGATGGGTCGCGACAACCAAGAGAAGCGAGCAAGTACAACCCAGTGGTTAGCACGGTCCTCTGCAAACCACGAGAATGACGGTTCGAATCGTTGACTGATCCAATTAACATACAGGTCTTTAAAGAAAAATACCAGAAATTACAGGCGTTGAAGGGTTGAAGTCGTTTGCTCATCATCAAAATCGCTAGCACTCGGTGGTTTATCGACTGAACTTGAACCCGGATTCGAACACGGGCTCGAACATGGAGGCTCAAGTTTGTTGAATAAAGATAGTAGGCAATTGAGTATAATTTTAACTAATTATTATACTATACGACACGAATTTGCAATTCGCACGGATTGCCTTTTCCTGGCACATTGGGAGACGCAACACACGGCGCGAAGTAGAGTACGCTCCAGTGCACCTTGCAACTATCGTCGTGTTCCGCACCCCGGCCATGCCCCGCGAATGCATGTCCGAGTGTTCCGCCAGAAGGCAGCCGCGCGTTCGCGAGCTTTACCGCGGCGTATGAAACAAGTCGAGAAATGGGTCTTTTCTAATCGAGACATCCGGGACCAGACGGGGTCATGTGACCCGAGTGACGAAGCTTATGTCACCCGCCGACTCTCCGAACGCAGCCTCGACACCCTGGGTAGCCAGCTTGGAGAAAGAGGGAGGGAGGGGGAACGAGGATAGGAGAAAGGTGAGCATCCAGCTGTAAACCTGTTTGGGCCGCCAAAATAATCGTTATTAGTTGGTCATGCTACTCACCGATGACGAATCCTATTTGTTACGTGAACGGGAAGACACAAACAATGAGCTGTAACTTCAACCTCAATCGATACGATGAATAATCTGTATAAAAATAAAACCAGGTAATTAAACTGAGGGATACGTAATTTTCTGTGTCGCTCGCTGCCAAGTTGTTCTGGGTTTCGCAGTTTTCTTTACTGTTTGTGTGAAATTAGTTCGTCGTACGCTAACTTCGAATAGCGTTTCTTACCCAGATACGCTATTCGATATGTTTTGTTGGTTTGGAGACCACGGCAGTGTCCACTCGGCTGTGCAGTGCTCGTTGTGATCGATTTTCGGGAACTCACGTAGCTCGCTTTGCGTCGCTGTATTTCACTTGTTCTTATTATTGTGTCAGCGTTCATACTTATCGTGAAGGATTTACTAATCAGTGGTAGTATAGTGTTGTGGAATTAAAAATATTGTGTGTACCTTGAACAAATTGCAACTAAAACTATTTCTAGAGTCTCATGTCTAGAATGTCATCCTGTACAACATATCCAAAAACCGCCAAAATTCAAATCCGGGAACATTTAAAAAAAAAAATCCGCTAATTTGCATAAATTTACATGTTTACGACAAAACCTTTCATTGGGCGTAGGACGGTCCCTATTTAAAAGACATAATTGTTATTAACATTTCTGGAAAGAACACATCACAACCTTTCAGAAGAGCATAAGTACGTCCGTCTACGGTAATTGGATAGCTCATAAAAACACTTTGAAATCGAAAATCACCATACTCTTTCACTGCTATATACCATTACAACATCATCATTCAACGGTACTGCTAATCTCAATTGTGTATCTTAATAAGGAACCGCCCTTATTCAGATACGCAATTGAGATTAGCATTGCTGGAAAGCATACATCACACCCTTTCAGAAAAGTCTAAGTATGTCCATCTAGCTAGGGTAATCAGATAGCGGATACGAGCACTTTGAAATCGAAATCTCCATATTCTTTTGTTGCTGCGCCATTACGACAACACCTTTCAATGGACGTAAGACGGTCCCTATTTAAGATACACAATTATGATTACCATGCTGGAAAGAATCCATCACCACTTTTCAGAAGAGCCTAAGTATGCCCATCTAGGGTAACAGCTCGTAACAGCACTTTGAAATTGAAAATCATCATACAATTTCACTGCTACGTCATTACAACAACACCTTATAATCATGGTCCCTATTTAAGATACGCAATTGTGATTAGCATTTCTGGAAAGAATAAATCACAACCTTTCATACAAAAAAACCTGTCTCAAACCTGCCTAAGGGAAATTCTGCATGGTAACGATGACAGGCTTATGGCATGTGGGAGGTAGCGAAAAAACTTGGGACATTTCAAAGGCGTAAATGGGATAAAGCTGAAAGCAGTCTCTCTCTCTCTCTCCCAAAAGATTGGAGAATCAAAGAAAAAAGTCAGCTTGTTAAAGATCCCGCCAAGCTCTTCAGCCGTTTAAAGTCGTGATGTCAAACGCCAACCTCTTTCGTTCAGTTCATCCCACTGACTAAGACTTCAAACGTTAAAGAAATGCTTAAAAATTGCGAAGTCCTCTCAGAGGATCCCTCCTCCTCAACTGGGAGGACCAGTGGAATATTTTCACAGTTTCCTCATTTACTTTTAGAAGGAACACGAATTTGTTGTCAGGCATTTAAAAAAATGTCCCTCTGTAAGAGAAATCGAGATGTACATAGGGAGGCTTATTACTCCTTTGGGGCCGAGATTGACTTCCTTTAAATGATCTTAAAGCTGGTCCCGAAGCTACTAAGCTCTTGGCGGACGGCCTTTTATACAGGCACGTTAGGTCATTGACAGGCACGACGCGTCAAATTCCCCCTCTTATGGTTAATAAAAAACTTGTATCAAATGACACTGATAAAGCAAATATTTTAACAACGTTTTTGAGCAAACTTTTGTGGCAGACAGCGGACGTATGCCAACTATGCCTTTTGCTTGTTGGTGCCTCCAAGATCTGTGACCGGGTTGATGTTACTTAATTTTAAGGTAACTGCTATAGGGAATTTAAAAAACAGTCACGCGATCAAACCTGATGGGTTCTCTGCTTTCTTCTACGCGTAATTAAAAAGTGAAATTAAAAACTGAAGCCCTTGCTTTCATTTTCAGACTGTCTGTAAATACTAACTGTGTACCCAATCTTCGGAAAACTGCAAAAGTGATTCCGGTATACAAAAAAGAGGGAAGCCAACGACCCAAAAAATTACAATCCCATATCTCTTACCATGTAAGATTCTTGAGCGGATCATTCGAGATCATATGCTAAATCATCGTAACTCATTAAAGATGCTCTTACCACCAATTCGGTTTTCTTCCGCTTGAATCTACAGCTTATCAAATGATGGACCAGTGAACACAGGACCTCGACAGGGAGAAGTCGGTTGACAAAGGCGATCAATTTTACAATCGATTTTACAAAGGCGTTCAATTCTGTGGTCCACAACAAACTCTACCTTAAACTCATTTATTCGGTTTTGAGGGTGATATTCTGGAATGATTAGTGTTCATCCTGACACACAGGAGACAGGCTCTTTTAAATTGGACGGTTCCTGTTCTGAAATTCTTACCGGTCACCCACGGTTTTGTCCTCGGTCCCTCTCTCATTTGTGATTCATATCAATGATTTGACCTGTGGCAACACCCAAGTGTCCTTTCCTAAGTTTGCTGATGACGTCAAACTCTTTAGACCGATTGAAAATGACCGTGATCACTTTGACTTGCGTTCGGCAATGGACCAAGTTGATGCTTGGTTAAAGACGTGGGAACTTCCAATTTCATCTGAGAAATGTCTTTCCCGTCATGTGGGGAGTGGGAATGCTATGTTGGACTACTGGATTGATGGAAAAGTGAGAGAACAAAGATTCTATCAAAGATCTCGGCATTCTATTGACAAGTGACCTCAAGCAGGGGGCATATATTTCCTCAATTGTAAAGCCCGTACATATACACGGGCAATCATGACCACCCGACGTTTCAAATCTGAAAACCCTTCAATACTCGTCAGGGCCTTCAAGGTCTACGTCCGACCCCTTATTGGAACATGGGACGCAGGTTTGGCCTCCACACCTAGTGAAGGACATTCAACTTATTGAATAGGTCCAGCGACGGTTCACAAAGCTGGTGCTGGGGGTGTTATAATTTGTCGTATGAAGATCGATTGGAAAATTGTAATCTCCAATCACTGAAGATCCGTCGGATTGTCTTCACTCTCACCTTTGCGTATGCTATTCAAATCAACCTTACCGACCTTGACCCTGATTAGTCTTTTTGTGGTCAGGGGAAATAATACGACAAGGAGACACCCATTTAAATTTGGTTGTGAAACGGGCAAGCTTGACTGCAGGAAACATTTTTTTTAGCTTGAGGGTGATCAAAATTTGGAATTGCCTACCAGGAAATATTGTCCATGCTGTGCCTTTGGCTACCTTTAGAAGGCAGATCTGGAAGTGTGACCTCGATGTGTGCCAAATTGTAGTGCTTCTTGCTTTCCTCTATGTGTGCGAAAATGCCTATTTTATATTATTTATTTATTTGCGCATTTTTCATTTTACCTTCGAACTCGGTTGGATTAACTTTGTAAAAGAATTTGGCGTTTGACATCACGACTTCAAACGGCCGTGGAGCCTCCTTAACAAGTTTTGTTTTGGGGAGATACCTTTTTACTCCGATTCTCTAAGCAATGATGATTCTGATTTACTACTTACAGACTTTCGCTTTTTTTTTGGGGGGGGGGGGGGGGGGGGGAGACAGAAAGAGACTGCTCTTGTAGCGGACACGTCCATTCAGCTTTATCCCAATTACACCTTTTAAATGTCCACGTTTTTGCGCTACCTCCCACACGCCATAAGCCTGTCATCGTTGCCATGTACGGAGGGATAGAATTTCCCTTAGGCAGGTTGCACGAGCTTGAGACAGTGTTTACACGTCCCAATGGGATGGCCCCACCCACGCGTCCACCCACGGAAGTGTAGCGAAAGGAGTGGAAAAAAAGAAATTCGTGATAGTGCTCGATTAACTGATACAATACAGGGCGGGTGAGAAAGAAGATTCTGCCCTCTGGTGGTAGAAAGCTCAAAGAAAACAAGCGAGTTAGAGATGTAATTCGATTGCGAAATGAAGATGATATTATCATGGCTCATTTGTATTCCAGGCACATTCTCGTCAGGTGTGGTACGGCAGCCTCCTTCACTGGCGTCAAACACTTGAATTTGGATTAAAAGAATTATACAAAGCCACAGCTTAATAGAAAAAATAACAATTTTACGAGTGGGAGTGGGGATGGAGAGGAAAATTAAAGACACACAATACTACAGAATTTGAATTAGTACGTACATGCAGCATTAAGAATGGGTCTTATCAGCTTTTCCATCAGCTATCACTCAGAATAGCCACATCTCCGAACTTCCAGTACAATAATACAGTTGTCTCCTGGTAGATAATGCACCACAAAGCATCAATGAAAACGCAAATTAAATTTCGAGAAACTTATATGTTTCTCTTGGACACAACACATTAAAAAAGTACAATAAAAATGAAGAGCTGACAACAGCACCGCCAAGCTGTTGCCACCTCTTCGTTTTTACTATATTTTTTAATGTGTTGTGACCAAGAGAAACATATAAACTTCTCGAAAATTAAATTGCGTTTTCAGTGATGCTTTGTCGTGCCTTGTCTACCAGGAGACAACTATATTGTTTATCCTCCCCACTACCACAAAATAATTCGGACTTTTCCAACACAAATCAGACTTCAACTACAATTTTTTTTCAAATTTTATTTTTGTAAGTTTAATGCATTTTATCTGCATTATACACTGTAAGCGAACGAGGACTTTCGTCATGATGAGAGACGGTAATGCCGCATGAGAAACAGCAGGCGAGTAGCTCTTCTGCAATCCGGATAATGGAAGCTATCGACGGATGCGCTATGGGTGCGTGCTGCCCTCAGACATGTTATCTTTATGGGTTAGACGGGATACCGTCCTTCAACGGGTTACCATCAAGTAGTATCTAATTTGGATCCGTGAGATACGGGAAATGGAGTCACATTGTCATCTGGTTAACAAAATGTTGTGGCTTGATATCAGTTTTATTAGGTGAATTAGATATATTGGAAGTGTTTTTACATCAACGTCCTAACGTCAGTAAGATTACTTGGGGTTGAATTGAAAGATTACGCCAATATACATACTATTTTGTAGTATTGCTTTAGACGTTGATGAAACCGTTTCTTCCCAAACGGACACCTGGTGGGGGCCTTTTTTTAAAGTCTCTTGCGTACATAGGCCTGTAATGCGATATTCGATCTCACACCCCCTTGGCTTGTAGGTGATTTTTTTTATTAAAGAAATAAAACCTCAAAACTGAAAAGTATCCCCCTAATAATCTTGACACACTTAGTTAATTTATTCGTAGACATGTGTCACAGAAGCTCTACTTGATTGCGAAATAAGACCAACAAAGAAGTGATATCATATATAAAAAAATCCTATGTACCACTTGCTTGTGCTTCTTCTTCTTGAATTTTCCAGTGAAGAATGGAACGGATCCTCCAGTGGACCCCGGGAACTAAGGATTTATGTGGACATGTGTGGGTGGTTTATGATACTTTTGCTATTACGATGTTCTGGTTGCTGGTAAAGCTGCTCTAGGCAAATTATAATCATAATGATAAGTTAAACTCGTTTTATTTATGGTTCAGCCTTTCAAATGAGCCTCCCGCCGACTCAGACGTTAAGAAAAAAACTTAACGCAGCAATGGTTCGGTTTTTAATTTGACCTTTGAACTTAATACTCGATGGGGGTGACTTTTGCCAAGTGATATCAGGTAGGCTAATATCACTCCTTTGAATGGTCGAAACATTCTTCATTTGGCGATCCTTTTAGCAGATTTGTCTTTTTTTTTATAGAATTATTTCTGTCATCTTATGAGGGAACCCGTATCATTGCGGTCCCCCTCCCACCCAATTCCAGTCCTCAAAAAGACACATTCACCTGGATTTTACTCAAGAAAGGTGTTGGCTTAAGAATAAATGGTGAAGAAATATTCTGGACCCTCCGCATTGTTGGCCCAGTGCCCCAGCTATGCTTAACAACAAGGAATTGCAATTATCATTAATCTGGGCAACGTTGTGGGCGTGGGTGGGACCTAGGAGGAAGAATGGAAAGACGGGGGTTGTTAGTGGGAGGGAGGGGGGAAGGAGGGGAGGGTTGGTGAAAGGTTGGTGGTGTTTGTCGGGCCGTGGTTTCTGGCAGCTGAGGAGAGTCGTGAGTCACGATCAAGTCATCATTGACTCTTTGGTGCGCATATTT
>JAHWFP010245675.1:8294-24437 GCA_023313725.1 Lithobius niger | reverse complement strand
CGAGAAATAACATTATTTTCATGCAAACGGTAAATCACAACAATGCTCTATAACACCCGCGGTATACGCGTGCCTGCCCTGGAAATCTGGAAAATCATGATATAAACGGAATATCGTATAATGGATAATCGTATAATGGATAAACGTCTAACTGGACAATAATATACCTGCGGTTTCTGATGTTACATGTACAGCCGCAGCGAGCGTGGCAGCGCGAGAGAGGCAGGGGATATTACACGATTTTCAATTATACGAATTTCGTGTTAGACGGTTTTCCATTATACAAATTTCGTGTTAGACGATTTCCCGTTATACGGCTACTCTGTATACGTTATGCGATTTTCCAGTTAGACGATTACCCCTCGCCCCAAGGCTACGGCCGTGAATTGACTGATCGTCACGTTTCGATCAAACGAAGAAATACAATCACGATTGAGACACACGAAGACGCAGATGCAGTTGTAAATGATTTCGCTTCGCTCGACCAACTGCAGTTAACTGTATTCACAATGTCTACTCCAAACATTCGTCCTCTCACGTCGAACAATAGCAAACAACCCTGAAAAAAAAATCTGAGACAAAAAAATACATAAACTAGAGAGCGTTTTGTGTTGGGAAGTACTCAAAGTTACCGCTTCCAGGATGTTACTGTAACGGGGTTCGTGTTTAATGGGAAGCACGAGCTTCGCTATTCGGGGACTCAAACGCAGCCTGGGCATCGCATTAATTGGATGTTAACGGATTAAAAACGATGTTCACTTTTTCTCCCATCTTCCACCACGGATGAGTGCTTTTTACGGCAGCCGGCAGATGGCGGATATGCTCTACAGCGGGACGCAAAACCTCGCTGTAACGTCGCCCCTTTTTTCCGAAACACAGCAGGTAACTTATTCGAAGCTATACCACGGATATACCCCAAGTTTTCGTATCAAACACAACTAATGACACTACGTTGGTGAATTTGAGAACTATTAATAAATAACAAGTTACAATTCAACTCATTCTCAGTACGATGTCACGCTACATTTACAATTCAAAGAAAAGCGTGGATGACCATGATTAAGACAATTACTCCCAGTCACGTGATACGCGTGTCACGGCAAGCAGCCGTGGTGCATGGTTTAAGCTAATGCATAATCAAGATATCAATGAAGTTCCACGTTTAAAAAAAAAATATATATATATAAAGGTATATAATTAATAAAAACGGCAAGTAATTGTAAAACAATGCCAATGACGAAAATCATTCCACCAGTTTCATATGAAGACCCACTTTAATAATTTTCAGCCTTGCACATTTAGGCCTTGATCACGAATAAAAATACACATTCGGCTTCACTCGGGTGATTTAATTCCCCTGACAACACTGCTCTTTTTAGTGACGCGCAGTGCGAAGCTGAGCAAAGGAGCTTCTCATCCTATGGTTATCTGTCTATCTGTCTTGTAAACCTTTTATCCAATTTATTTAAGTTTTTCGTATTTCTAGTTCAGGAATGATCCAGAAGCAACTACAGGAAGCAGATGAAGCGGTTGCCCTCAGCAACCGTTGATTATAACAGGAGAGGACTCGCCCCATGGTTCTTGTGCTGCTGCCACAGGACATGTTGGTCCTCTTAACTGTCGTCATTTTAACAACAAAGTTGTTAAACCTAAAAGTAAAGGTTTACCTAATGGCATAAACCCTAGTTTTATGGTTCAAGTATCATTTTACCTTTCTTCTGTCCACATTTCACGATCTCTAACGAAATCAACAACAGAAGGAAAACGTAAAATTTTCCGTGTTCTTTCCGCAGCAAATTAAATCGAGGACCGAGTTGGAGGAAGGCAATTCCTTTTTTTTTATTTAGGGGGGAAGGGGAGGGGGCAAGGGAATCCCACAGAAAACAGGCCGGAAACCTGAACTAAAATAGCAAATGTTCTGAAAAAAAACCTCCTCTTTAGCAGCCAGGAATGGTATTAAATTGCCAAAAAATGTGTTGGTTTCCATTGGGGAAGTTTACAGCGTTTCCCCAGCTCACTGGAGTCACAGAAAGGATTATCGCCTCTCCAGACTGTGGCGCAACGTACAGGAAGACAAGGTGTGCATTGCGTAGGGCCCCAGACTGTGCGGGGGGGGGCGTCTAGTCTGAGCCGTTGGAAACATGCTTACTGCACAGTGAGTCAGACGAACCTAGGTCCAAGTTGCATCCTTCCCCGCAGGTAAAATCTGATGCTTGGTCCCATCATATCATGCCTTCTCAGCCGTTTAGGTCTCTAAATTTTTATAACTCATTAAAAACTACTTTCGGAGAAAACGTTGATGAGTGATAAGATACAAGATAACCTCCAGTCTGCAGTCTTTTAAAGTTAAGGGCCAGACTGGTGTAGATTATAGCTATTGAATTATAGTTGCAAATACTTGAAAATTTGTAGGATGGCTCCTCAGAGTTGAAACACGTATGCGGTTCGTGCATGAAAATAGTACTCTGACCACATAAAAAAAATTGGCTCCTAAGCATCTTTGGGGGGGGGGGTGGGGAAAGCAAAAAAATTGTGTAGGAACACAGTTTTTGTTCGTTATGCCGCTGCGACTTTCTCACTACGCAGCTTCGTCGCCACTGCGACCCACACTGTGTGAAACCGCGACGCAGTGGTTTGTTGAGTCGGGGTTTTCAAAATGGTCAGTGGTTAAGCAACGTCACGAGTGCGTCGAGCTGTGATTGGTGGACGCGGTAGGAAGCCGAGCGTTTAAAAGCTCTTGATCGATGGGTAATGAGCGGCACTTTCCCGCCGCCATCGCTGTTTCCGGGGGATAATTGGCATCGTAGCCATCATCTCACGTCACCTGTTATTAACGTATTACGACGGCAGGTGGCCAGTGCTCACGGCGGGACAGAGAAGATGGCCGAACTGAAAGCTCTTTATGCCGGCGCGCCACCTTACGCTTTCCCGACGCAATGCGACACTGGCTGGCGCCGCACAGCGGAGGAAGTAACAATTACAAGGTTGGCTGATTAGACACGGTTTAAAAATTTAATACTGCCAGTTGTGTCGAGACTAATAACAATATAGGAAAGAATACGAGTCAGAACAGCTCCCCCCCCCATCACACCCCCCCTCCCTGTTTTCATCACGAGGCTGAGATGGAACTGACCCATTGGTCAGTGGGTCAAATGGGTCACATTTTTATCGTGGGTCAAGTGGGTCGTGGGTCAAGACCGTTCACCCACCGACGCATGGTAATGTTACGGTAATCAGAGGACTTACTAGTAGGCTTTAAAAAAAACTGTCTTACTCTTTCAAAAATAGTTTTCCCCAGAAGGCCAAAAACACAAAATAAGGCCACGGGGGGGGGGGGGCAGAAATGCTTCTTTTGCATATGTGTTATTCTTAATAAAAGAAAAGCTTTAATTAGAAGGTTTCCCAAAGGTCCTAAAAAAAGTTCAATCTTGGGGGACAATCTGGGGGAAAAAGTCTAGAAAGGCCAACGTTAAAAAAAGGTTGGTGGTAAGTTATTACGAACCTTTTTTTTTTTAAACGTAATCCTGATAACACTTAAAGGGTCCGTGGAAGGACGGACAACTTTAATGAAGGCTGGAATGTGGAGGGGGAGGGGAAACTTTTATGCACCAGTATTTATCACCGACCTTTATTTTTAACGTATTATACTGTATAAGTTTTGTATAGCGCGGGATGGGTCACGGACGTCACATTTTGTTCTTTATTGGATGGGTCAAGTGGGTCAAGCCTCGAGTGGATCATGGGTCGGAAAAAGTGACCCACTTCCATCTCTGGTCAGGAGAGACCTCCCCACAGTACCGAAAGGGGGCGTCGGAAAATCGGAAGTCTAACTGGAAAAGCGTCTATAATTGGGATAATTATCTAATATATGCCTAAATAAAAAATTTGGAAAACCATCTAATCGGTTTATCGTATATTGAATAATCATACAATGGATACTCGTCTAACTGGATGATAATATGGCTGGGGTCTCTGATCTTATACGTATAGCCGCAGCAAGCGCGGTAGCGTGAGCGAGGCAGGGACATTAGACAATTTTCCGTTGTATTGTTATACTGTATACGGTCTTCTAATTAAGCAATTTTCCAATTAGACGATCACCCCTCGCCCCGTACCAAATGCAGTCACCAGAGAGTAAAAAAAGCTACTCCACCTTTTCCACTTTTTTTCTGTTGTAGACATTACCAATTTTAGGATCTTTCTTGCCACTAGATGGCGTTGTTGCAGTACGTTACCTGTCCTTAAATTAAAGGTACACTCCACCTGCCTTGTAACAGCCACGCGCAGATCGCCATCCACGCATGCTATCATCAGACCGTTTCGCGAGACTAACGGTTAAAAACTAGCACATGCACACACACGGATGAAACGTAACGGTTATTGTAAGCACACAAAGGACCACATAGCCTAATCGCAGGATGCTATTAAATTAGTTCCCAATATTCAACAGAAAATCTCCTAGACGCCACATTTTAAAACGGATTTTTAGCAAGGCATTGGCTAATGGGAAGTAAATTATAGACCTTTGGGGCCGTACTTGATGTGCAGTATCGACAAACATGGCGGTGGGAAGAATACACCTTTAAAGGACGCATCAAGAATGTCTTCCTAAAGGTTTCCATGGTGAGGGATACACCATCAAGGATAGTTCCGAGGGAAGATTGAGACGAAATTAAAAGTACGATCAGTCCCTTCACCTCCAGGCCTATTTCCGTAAGGGATCCTTAAGCAACAGCTCGTAATGAGGGCCTTGTACTCAACTAGAAAAACCAAACAACAGGAGGAAAAAAAAGAAGAAAAACAAAACAGTTTTATACTTAAAAGAAAATGCGTGAAGTACAACTTTTATCGATTTCCTACGAAGTGGACTTAAAAGTATAATTATACGCCTGAAACTCGGTCTGCATCTGTTCTCTCTAGTCATAAAACTCAGGAGGAGGAAGGAAGGGTGGACCACGTTATACCTTGCTCCTTTTTCGTTCTCACTACCTTCGTTTCGTTTGGTAGCTGAGAGGCAGAGAGAAGTCGAACCAGTTCTTCGTCGAACCCATTAATTGGCCCTCCTTCAATTAAATCAGACGAGGAAAGAGAGGAACCGGAAGTGGATGTTAGGCTTCCCTGTAGCGGGAAGATGTCGGCCATTCTGGAAGAACGCGGGAGCAAACTTCCGCTTCCAGTGAAAGGAAGGGGAAGGGACTCGCTTGGCTGCATTTCGTGGTCAAATCCGATCGAAAGCCTGCTGTTCTTTACGCTAATTTGCCTTCAAAATCCTTTGTTAGGGGCGAAACGAATCTTATTTCACTATCATTTTCTCTTGGTTTTAGGCAACACCAAAGAAATTACTCATTTCCAGGGATAATGATTTTCCACTATTCCACGATTTAAAAAAAAAAAAACGTCGTTTTAGCTTGAAATTTCTTGGTGTTATGCCAACCTTAAAATGAGACCATTTTAAAAATCGCGGACAATTGTAATTTTCGCGGAAATCCCCAAATACTCGTGGATTTTAACGGAATTTGTGTAATTTTTTCTTCAATAATTAGGTATTCGTAATAGTAGGTGTAGGCATAAATTAAAACTTTTATGTAATTTCGAGTTTGAGATTGTTGATATGCATACAAATTGTTGGGAACAAGCATCTACACAATTTCTGCAGCAAAGCGAACGACTGACACCAAAATTTAGCTTTTTTCTCCTTAAAGGCGCTTTTTCACTTTTTCAACTCCTAGATGCAGTACCGAAGAATCTTCGAGCAATATAAAAAAAAAATAGTAGTAAATTAAAAATGGAACGACACTATTCGCAGCAGCGCAGCAATTTTCATAACTGAAACGAGATCACGTGACCCATATCAGCCTATAGAATGACCGGAGAATCTGGAACGTGGACGATGTGTTTAGAATGTGGGCAACGCTGATGAACAGGCACCTTTAATATAATATATATTTTTTTTAATTCATTGCGGGAAAACGACAATTATTTTGTTTCCGCTGAATGTTGCGATTTATGGCCGCAGAAAAGCTTTGTTTCTGCTTCACTGTAAACGTTTACAGCGAAATGGGTCAATTTGTTTGGTGTCGACCAACATCAGGACCCAGTGTCGTAAACATCCGCAGGACGTGAAAGTGTCCATGCTCTCGCTTTTTATTTCACCGTTTGCACAAGGCCGGCTGAGAGAGAAGCAGCAGGTTTCAGCTCCTGGCTCCTAGCCAGTGGATTTAACATCGTCAAAATCTCATCTTACCAACGCACTCCTAAGAATCGTTATCTTCCTAGCACCCGCGAGGAATGGCGTATAGTAGGGAGACAAGATACGCAATGTCAACTCCCGTCGGCCTTGACTCGAGAAACAAGCTGCCTTCCTCGTTTTAAGTTCGTTTATGTAAACGTAGTGCTTGCGAACTGACACATGCTTGAACTATTCGCAGCACAAGAGACATTATTCGCACATATTTATTGGGTAAAACCCTACACAGCATGATTTTTAACGTACGTTTTCCGTTTTTTTTAACGTACGTTTTCCGCAAAAGTAAAAGCGGCCACTAGTTCGACATTTGGCCGCATGGAGCCTGTGTTGGAGACATCCCCTTCTGGCGTTCCTGTTATAGTTCGTTATAGGGCGTCGACGAACGTCTAACTGGAAAATCGTCTAACGGGATAATTGTCTAAAATCTGCCTAAATAAAAAATCTGGAAAAGCATCTAAACGGAATATCGTATAATGGATAATTGTGTAATGGATAAACGTCTAACTGGGTTAACGTCTAACTGCGGTTTCAGATGTTATATGTATAGCCGCAGCGAGCGCGGTACCGCGAGCGAGGGGCGAGGCAGGGACATTAGACGATTTTCCATTATACGAATTTCCTGTTAGACGATTTTCCATTATACGAATTTCCTGTTAGATGATATTCCGTTATACTGTTTTCCGTTATACGTTCTTCCAATTATGCGATTTTCCAGTTAGACGATTATTCCTCACCCCGCATGTTCCACATTCTGTTTCCAGGAAACTGACTGTATGACACCATGTTTTCTTCCACTACGAGTGCAAAAAACACGTACATATCCCACTCGTAGACTCTAACAGTAACGGCGTAGAGTCTACAAGTGTGACATCCACATGGTTTTGCATTCGTAGTGCAAGAAAACCTGGCGTCATACAGTCGGTTTCCTGCAAACATAATGTGGTACAAACTATAAGACCAAGTGAAAAATAAAATAGTGAAATATTCGTTAATGAGATAAATGGTCAGAAAACACTAACTGACATGAACCTGGGAGCTGTGTGTGCCACAAATTTTGTGTAAATTGGGCGGTTAGCATGTTCAGAACACGCCTCACTTTTTTTCATTGGCGTTTGTGGTTGTTAGGTGTCGGTCAAGTTAAATGACAGAGAATAGATCCGTAATTGTAAAGAGGTTTCAGAGGTTACAAAAGATCAGGCGGAATGACGCCCCAGATTCAAGAGGCTGAGATCCAAATATTTTCACAAGGGCTTCTCCTAGTATTTTTGGTTCACCTTGTTGTTCTGGTGGACTCATGTTAGGTTGTGAAGGCGAATTTCAGTTCTAACTTTTAGCATGGTAAGAAGTGTGCTGAGGTTTTGCCAGACGGCTTGTCTGTGATTCTGGCATATGGATATTGGTCCAGAGACTGGGTTGTCACATTCGGTTTCAGTCGTGTTTGGGCACACGTGGTGAACTCTAGGAAATTTTTGGGAGAAGAGCTTTGGTATTCTTTCCAAATCTCTTCTCCTAAAGTCTCCTAGCGTCTTGGCATAGTACACTGTGAAAACGATGTGTACTGACAGTACACATCAATGTCTACCTTCTCAGTCTCCACACGAATTGTGTACTGTGTACTGTGTACAAATTGTGTACTGTCAGTACACATCGTCTTCAGAGTGTACAGGAAGTAGTGCTTGTTGAGTATTCTCTGGAGTGGCTTACGTGCATCTCTGACGTATGTTAGGGCTACTCGTGGCCTGTTTTTTATGCTGCCCAGGTGGTGGGGGCATAGGTTTCAGAAGGATGGTCACATCTTTTTTGGAGGTATAGCGGGCAGCCAAAGCTTTATGAACGTGCCTTTTGCGTCCTGGAGATGAGCTACTACAATTTTATCGTTGTCTGAGTTTCTCACCATTCTTAACATATCCAGCTTGGCAATGGCTTTTTCAGTATTGTCGTGGGGTGACTGGAGGTCGAACGAAATACCTCTATCGGTGGCAGAAGGTTTGCGGTAGAGTTGGTAGATGAATTGATTCACTTCCACAAGCTACCCTAAGTGCACCACAACAACCAAAAAAAAAAAAAAGTGACATAAAAATCCAACGATAAACCCTTATCCAATACTACCCTAAAACATCGGCGGTGTAGTTTACGAGAACGCATGCGGCGAAGAGTGCTCAGCACTTTACATCGGAGAAACTCGCCGTAACTTGTTCACGAGAGTTCCAGAACACACATCCCATGTCAACGGAGAAAACATAATTCCCGCACCATCATTCCCTCACCAACCATTCCATTGCCTGGAACCACAGCCACCAACAGTAAAGGCCGTATCATCTTTGCCTCCAACAATGCTCCGCAAAACGGCGAATCCAATAACGACGCGGCAAGTTTGCTAAGTGGCGTCATCTTTTGACAGAATTTGGAACCCTGGTCGGTTAGTTTGAAATTTCGCCGCTTGGTGTAGAGATGGCAGCACCTAGCAAACTTGCGCTTCCTTCTATGTCAATGGTTGATTTTACTTGCCTAATTTGTCTTGATCTGATCCGGCCTTTATACTGTAGGTGGCTGTTCTGGAACAGAACTAAAACTCTGCTGAAGTCAGACTTGTACCGTGACGCTCACCTTCGAGCCCTGGAAGCTACATCAATCCTGCATACGAAAAAACCGGAGCTGTGCTCATGAATCTCCAACCACGATCCAACCATTATCCAGGAATCAAAACCTTGTCCACCCGAAGCTCACTCGAATCCGTTCAACAAAATGGAAACATTCTGGGAGCTCCGCTTAGTGGTCCGTGCCAGTGTAAATTTAAACGAGCTGAACGGCCGTGATGTAAACAAACCTCCAACAAACTTTCATCCAAAAGCCTGATGAAGAGAAGTGATGTCACGGTCTATATTTTCCATCCATAC
This sequence comes from Lithobius niger, assembly GCA_023313725.1. Taxonomy (NCBI): domain Eukaryota; kingdom Metazoa; phylum Arthropoda; class Chilopoda; order Lithobiomorpha; family Lithobiidae; genus Lithobius; species Lithobius niger. Next base: position 15,293 of record JAHWFP010245675.1, on the reverse strand, counting down.
AGACCTATGATGCCTGTTAAAAATTACCTGGTGTGACATGATCAAGTTACCTTTGAAATTTGCCTATCTTTTCCTCTCCGAAATGGACTGTTCCTCTCAAAATAAAAAGCCTCATGCAATTTTCGCACAAGGACTGCACTGCACTGCACTTACAGAACAGTGACAATAACGCCTTATTCACTGCGGAGTTCGCACCTGGGGCCAGTCGTTTAGCTAACTGCAAGGGACACTGGACATATACACAGGTAAAAATATTAGCTTAGTGTGCCAAGTCAACGCTGTAACAGCGGATTTCCTAGGCCTAAAAAACGTTGTTTTGTCCAATCCCTTCGAAACATACAAAATCTTTAAATCTGAATGGAAAAGATTCCACTTGTTGAAAATTGCAGTAGCTCCCAAATCCGAAAAATTTAGCATTTTTAACTCCAAGAGATTCGGTTTCACAGATTTGGCTTGAAAAACTATAGGTTAATGTTTTTACCTTCGCATATATCCAGTGCCCATTGCAGCTAGCTCAACAACTGGGTCCTGATATGAACTCCGTAGTGAATAAGGCGTTGTTGACACTGCTATATAGACACTGACTGAAGAAATTCATTCCCGCAAAAACTGTGTGCCGTAATAAGAAAGCATTTTGAAATTTGTTATTTTATTTATTTATTTTTACGATTTTTCTGTTTTACCATGTTATTCATATGCCATACAGAAAACATATCACGCAGTCGGAAAAAATATAAAAAAGGGAAAGAAAAGGTTTTATTTATTTATATTTTTTGCATGATGCACACTCAGTAGAAATAAACTGCACGTTATATACCAAACCCTAAAATCAATATGCATATAACGTGGCATCTGGCACAATTCACACTCAATCACTGTTTTCAACACGAGTGGTCACGTGACGTCGAGTGTTTTCTATGATCTTCCGGAAGTTGTCGGCACTGACCCCTGGCGAGCGTGGTCGACATCGAAGCCTCCCTCTGCTGGCCACACCGGAAACAACGTCCAGCGGCGTCGATATCGAGCCGCAGACACCTGTCGGACGGAACGAACCGATCGATGTCCACCCCCCCCCCCCCCCCGCCCCTTCCCTCCCGATGCCTGCGTCCACAAACGGTGGCAAAAAATGCGAAGTGGACAAGTGGATAAATAACCCCCTAGCGAGTGGTCACTGTGGAAGCGGTCGTGATCCTTACGTGTTTGCCACCTCTTCAGATCGTGTCAGCAGTGACCGACAGGTGTCACAGTGCCACCTTTCCAATTGAATCATAAATGTTTTTAAAAAATAATAAAGCCGTCGATCGAAGACCCACGTGGCACGAATTGGGCAAATTTGACTATTAATTATTTTCGGACGTAATCGAAAAAAAAAAGTGTTAATCATAATTCACATTATTAACAACATAAAATTTGTTTGCTCCTAGACAGCAAGGATAAAACCACAAGTTCATGGAAACAGGACACTAAGATTTAATTTTCGAAGGAACTCTTCTTGGTCACTTGCACAAAAGACAACACAATGCAATGAGTAATGAGACTAAACGTTGCATAAAAGATAAAAGGAGTGCCGTAGAGAACGAGAGAGGGAATGCAGGTTAATATTAACATGGACACTCTAGCGTCAGGCCATATCGCCCTCCTTTATGAATTGCCACTTCTGAGCCCTTGTAATATCACTGTCGGAAAATTTGTTGACTATGATGCTGGGTAGAGGTTAAGCTATAGGGTTGAATATTCATTTTCCGCGAATTGGCTACGAGTTACAAGGCCGAAGGAATCACGGGATGTGGTCAAACGCAAGAGACTGTAGAAGGACTGAGGACTGAGGACTGAGGACATAAATACGACAAGGGTTTGCAACGACTACCTAGTCGCAACCGATCTTCTGTACACTTTTGCCACTTTCGAAAATGTTGAGGCGCATCACGCACTACAACAGCGATCTCTATTACATAATCAAAAAAGTAGTAAACTTCACAATTGTAGATTAAAGATGTGTTAGCTTTCAGGCCTGGTTTTAGAATTTAGGCGTAATTGTCAGTTTTTAGGCTTAATTTTTACCTGCTATTTTTATTTCGTAAGTAGCAACTAACGAAACATTAGGTTCGAGAGTAAGCCTATTTATTCATGCAACCTGTTGTCGAGACTCCACATTGCCGTAGCGATAAAGCTGATGTGTGTCGTTAACGCAGCTCCATTCTAATTACCAGAACGGTCACTTGTTTCCAGGAAGGAAGGGACGGTTATTTACATCCCCTCGAAACCACATCTAGGGGAGGCATGGGGGAGCGCTGTAAGCCCCCCATCCCCAGCAAAAGCTTTAACGTTATTACCTATTTGAACACATTCTGGCTTCTGGAAGGTACCTTTTATGCAGATTTCGCGGTACAGTGTTCTTTTGATTTATTTTGAGGAACAAAATAATATTCCCACTTGCCCCTCCCTCTGGATACGCCATGGGCGGGGGGGGGGAGTGGAGTGACTCCCCCTCCCCAATAAAAAAATGTACGTATTAAAAAATCATGCTTTACGAACTGTTTTACCGAATTCAAGTTAGGATTTATACAGAAAAACAGCCACTCAAATACAGAAAAATAATGAAAAAGACGTATAGGCCTACTTTACGATAACTTTCAAAGTTTTTTTTATTGTTGATACATCACACATCTTATTTTATTTTATTTTCATTATCGTTATAACCCTTATAAAATACCAAAAAGTAATATCAACACCACCGGCTCCAACACGATGCTGCGGCATGAGACGACGGATCGATAATCTTTACCCATTCGGCCTAAGCAACAACATTTAGTTTTGTTACGATGGTTGAGGTTGAATAAAATCACATTCGCTAAAAGCACGGTGATTTCAAGTTGGTTTTAGGGTAGACTGCTTTAATTTGAAATTGCGAAAATTTTCGAAAGATGAGACTTTTCAGTACAGGTGAAAAATGTTGCCCTTACAAGAACCGGAACGCCGTTCCGGCTTAAAAAAAAAAACTTTCGGACCGTTCCGGCCAAAATTAAGCCCAGCGTTAACGATTCAATTACGTCGAGAAAGCCTATATTAGCTATAAAGAAGCAACCATGTTTTAATTTGCCGTATTTCTTAAAGCCCACCTGACTGCCACTGAAAAAGTCGTTACTATAGTCTTCCCAGGCGAATCGGCTGCACAGAAGACTAAAAATGGGCAAACAACAAAAGCAACACAAAGTTACAAAACCCTATGATGCTTATTTACGAATGCACTCACGCACTTCTAACAACGAACACCAGACGGCCTTAGCAACACCCAACCGCACGTTTTGCAGTCGTTTCGAAGCTGTCAGGTGTTATCACGGGGGGAGGGGATAGAGGAGAGGGGGGTGCGTGGGAGTGGAACGCACGTGTTGCTTTCTCGTGCCAGATCGCTGTCTCCAAACACCATTAGTCATAGCGATCACAATTAGCGCGAGCCCATAATTCACTGTCCGTGGGTCGTAGGTCGTCGGATCGCTAGCGGCTGAAAATAACAGGAGGGGGAGGGGGTAATGGCAGGCAGAGAGGGGGGGGAGGGGATTTCGTGTAAATAATTTTGACGAGTCATGGCGACGCCGCTCGATGGCCTCATTAATTAACGATAATCATAATGATAATAATTAAGCGATTCGCGCGAAGGATGATGGGAAGATTCCCCCCTCTCTCGAAGCGCCGCGAGACAGGCGGAAGTGTAGCGTGACGTATGAAACTTCAAATTGATATTGACGAATGTTTAGCTTATCATGAGCAGAAACAAGAGGGGATGAACGAAGCCATTATATTGGTTGTTTGTTTATGCTGTGTCGTGTCGCAGCATCGACAGCACCAAACCTTGATGGATTTCCAAAACGATGCAGCTTTGACGATGAAAGTTGTGTGAGATTCATTGTTTTTTTGTGTGGTTTTTTTTTTTGTGTGTGAAATAGGCTATTATAAATAGACATAAATCGTTGGAAATAATATTAAGGAAAATTGGAAATTAGTCAATAGCGAAAATCATACACTAGAAATAACATAGTTCAGTAAGCCACCTTTATGCACTTACGTTTCGTCGGAGTGGCATGACCCGGATTCGAACCGGCTACCCAGTTCGCCCCCAGATCACTTGCATAGCGCCTTAATCGCTATGGCCACATCCTCCACTGGCATAAAGATAACTCACTGAACCCGTTATTAAGGTCACAACCGTGACCAGGGCTCCATTCGACCGAAGTTCATTCGGCCATAGAAATGTAGAGGGAAGACAAATCATACACTTACAAGGCTCAATAAAGGAGAAATAAATAGACATAAATCGCTGGAAATAATATTAAGGAAAATTGGAAATTAGCCAATAGCGAAAATCATACACTAGAAATAACACTACATCATCATTGCTATTATTCAGGCTAACGATTGAGTTTTATTTCGAGGCAGTTTACAAAAAAAAAAATAAGGAAAGTGACAAACTCAAGCCAGAACTAGATACAGAGATATTCTTAATTTAATTGCCTCACCACCACAAGAGCTGGCTGATAAGGGTCGCACGAAATTAAATTACAGAAGGATAAAAAACAGTTTGGAACAAAATGTTTCCAAAATTCAAAAGATTAGATTGTAGATTAGAAAAGCAACGACAAGTTAGCAAAGCAATGTCAAGTGAACAAATCAATGCCAACTTAACAAAACACTATGCCATGTAAGCAAAACAATGCCAATTAGCAAAGCAATTCCACGTTAAATAAATACAGATTGAGCCATCACAGGCCCACAAATCCATTCTCTCCTTCTTAAAACTACACCTAATCTATATAACTAAGATCGTAATATTTTGTTTGTGTGTCGCCAGATCACCGAGATTCCCACTCCTAATTCTTATTTCTTTTGTTTATGCGTCCAGACGGAATGTCTGCCAAACGGAATTGTCTGTTCTCTATAAGTAATGATTCATACTGTGTCTTCAACAAACAGGCACAGTACGGGTGACGTCATTTGTTTTTCCAGTCACAATATTTTCATGCAAACGGGATTTAGGCCGCTATGTCTCTTAACCCTGAATCTAAGTAAATCCAATGAAAGTTTGGCTTACTGCTAATGAGAAATTGCAAACGGGAAATTACTAGAATGCTCTATAAAACCGGCCATATACAGGGGGCTGCCCTAGTCCGCACAAACAGCACAACCTGTACCACCTGCTCACCCTGTTAATTTCCAGTTAGCAAAACAATGACAAGTGAACAAAGCAAGGACAAGTGCGCAATGCAGTGACAAGTGAAAAAGCAACGCCAAGTTGGCAAAACAATGTTACTGTAAGCAAAACAGTACAAACCAAGTTAACAACACCAAGTGAACATAGTAATGCCAAATCAGCAAAACAACGCAATGTGGACCTAAGCAAAACAATATCAAGTTGGCAGAACATGCCAATTTAGCAAAACAATGGCACATGAACAATGTAATGCCAAGTGAGTAAAGCAATAAAACAGTAAAAGCACTTTCAGCAGGAGAGATAGCCATAAAGTGCGAACCATTTTTTTTTAGATCACAATGTTTTGACTTTCAGATAAGTCGTTTTCAAATGAATTTAAAAAAAAAAACAAGAAAATCAATGACAACAAATCCAGGCCATACGAATTCAAACAATTCAAAGAAAAAACATGTTACTGCCTCACAGTCCTAATGATGATTTCTTGTTTTTTTTTTTTTAATTCACTTGAAAGTCAGTAAAGAAAAGTCAAGTGACCAAAACAATGACAAATAAGCAATACAAGTCACCGTGCGATCCGTTTGGCAAAGCGCTTCAGGAAATAGCTTTCTTGGCTCAATGCTGACGTCACCAGTAGACGTTCGGCGCTTTGCGAGCAAGCGGGACGATCGTAGTAGGAAACAAGATGGCTGGCATTTTTATAAAAATAACTCGTTTGGGAATATTTGGGCGCTTGGTAAAAAACGCGCGCGCCAGTTGTTTTCCAGCACTGTATAGACGATGTAGATTTATTTGGGATGTTTGCAGTGAAGGGATTCATTCTGGCAAACTAAGCAAACATTGAACAATTACGAAATATGTTTCAAAATGTGTGACTATGCACGTACTTGCGAACGACGCACTCACTCGCTACACACGTCAGTAGGAAATCAAGAATTGCAACGTTATTTTTTGAAAATTCGTTTTATAAATTAATGTTTCAGCGAACACAAAACTAACTATCGGTATGGCGTCTGTTAGTCTCAGTAGAGTCGACCGTTAGGTTGAAAAATTAGCCATTATCTCACGTCACTTCGATAGCGTCCACGTACAAGGGAGCGGCCATCTTGAAGCTGAGCCAAAAAAACACCAATTTTCTGCTTCGCGTTGCTTCGAAGCACGTTCTCAGCGCCTGCAAACGGAACAGTCATGAGCGCTTCAGCAAACGAAGCGCTCACGCAAACGGGACAGTGATTCTGATAAGCGCTGAAGCGCTTTGCCAAACGGAACGCACGGTCCAAGTCTGCAAAGCAGTTACAAGTGAACAAAGCAACGCCAAGTGCGTACAATACCAAGTGAGCAAAACAATGCCACGTAAATACAATTCAAAGTGAGAAAAGCAGTTGCAAGTTAGCCAGGCCGTGTCAATCTGGCTTAGCGGTAGGACCTTGGCCTTTGATTTCAGAGGTCGTGGGTTCGATTCCCCGCTCAGGCAGTTTGACATATAAGTCCAAAAGGCAACGTAAATAGGTTTGCATCTGTATTTAGTTATGCAAGTTAGCAACGCCAAGTGCATACAACGCCATGTGAGCAAAACAACGCCAAGTAAGCAAAAAAAAAAAAAAAAAAAAACAGTGCAAATGAGCAAAGAAAGCAATGCCAAGTACGCAAAACAGTGACAAGTTTGCACGAGTGAACGCTCGTAGTGCACCTTGCAGTTACATAAGCTGCTTGAGCGTTCAGCCAGCTTCCGCCCAAACCGAAACTTGGATGAACGCCAACAGCCGGGTAACGAGCCAGCCCTCCTGTTCAAACCA
>JAHWFP010245669.1:32883-45664 GCA_023313725.1 Lithobius niger | reverse complement strand
CCCCCCCCCCATTCAAAAGTATTGCTGCTTCAACTTAAAAGCAAAAGAATAATAGGTTGTTAATTTCGAGCCTCCTAAGTGGTCCCCCTCCATTCCATTTGGGCTCCCCTACCCCTCTCGAAGCCCTCCTCCATCCCATTTGGGCCAAATGGGTCTCAAAATTGGCAGCCTGATACGATGGAAAGGCGCATTTATTTCATAGATGCTGACTTGCAGAGCTTGTTTAATTATTTTAAAGTGGGCGGCAACAATCAGTTCAAGCGCGAGCGTTGGTACCTCGGTAAATGAACTAAAATTACTTGCAAACATGTTGTAGGTGGGTGGTATCGACACGAATTGTTTCTCAGTTGGCGGAAACAATCATGAAGATTAACTTACAGCAGGGGCTTGCTTGCATACTAACTTAAATTATAATAATAAAAATAGTTTGTTGCAAACGCAACCGGAATGGCAAGGACCTGGTGGTCGCTAACTGCCATCCAACGTTAAAATTAAAAATTAAAATTATAAAGTTTAACAGTGTTAAAAAATTTAAAAAGAAGACAATGGCTCGGCTGTAGCGGGAGGGTTGATGGAAGTAGGTTGGGGTCACGAATGGCTTACCACCAAGGTTAGACCTACCAGGGACACAATGGTCCCCGATGGCATCGCCAAACGTGAGGGACAAGTGAGGGGTAATGCCAGGTATCATTGTCAGTATTTCTAATATAACAATAAAATAATGTACCGTAAAGCTTGGCCAAAGCCATTTGTCAAACCTAATGTAAAACTAAAAATGGAGTTAGGCACTCATAAGAAGTGAGATAAAAGCAGCAGGGTTGTTGGCTAATTATACTGTTCCCTTTGTATTAAAATTGTTTTATCATTAGCGTGAAGAGCAAATGTAGTGGATTTAAATTGTCATTTTATTTTTCTCAGTGGGTCGTATATATTCAGGTCTTTTCAGAAAATATTTAAGGTCTACCTCATTTAAGAGGTGCCGAAAAGTGTTAACATTTTTTGCGGTTACCACTTTTGAAGGGAGCGAGTTCCATGGGTTTTTTAGCTTTCAGTAAAACGCAGGCATGTGTCTTTTCGGGATCAATGCAAAAAATTTCGGCTGAAATGTGCCGTTTATGTCGTCCTCTTGAACAAACATGGTAGGGTTGTAGCAAGGGAAAAGGGAAGAGCGGAAACGAAAAGGGAAAGGAGTAGGGAAATAAGGGAGACAAGGTGAAAGAGAAGAAGAGGGGAAGGGAAAGGGAGACGTGAAGGAGGGGAGCAGAGAAGAGGGGAATGGGATAGAAAAATAGGAAGGGAAAAGAGAGGGACGTCCTCTTGACACTTCAAAAGTCTTGGTGGAAAAGTTCCGTTAACACTTTAACACCTATGGACGTACTGGTACGTCCTTTGAACTTTTGCACAGCTGCCTATGGACCTACCAGTACGTCCTGTATGTTTGTGGGTTCATGCTAAAGTCAACGTACCAGTACGTCCATCACTCTTCACGCAGTGTTGTTAGGTAACGTTTTTGGTGCATATATCAGTCTTTAGATGGCAGCACCGACTAGTCAAAGCTGTGTGAAATAATGTTTGTTGGAAGTTGTAACGGTGCATTGCTTAGCTGAATACAAAATGGCGGCCAACAATATTGAACTTTTGCGTTTTTCAACATTGTTTCGCTGCTTACTGTGCCAGTACTAATTTTGTAAAAAAATTCTGAATGCATCACCATTTAAGCTTCCTTTTTAAGTGACTATATTTTAAAATCTTGAGCTCCACTGCACAGCTTGAAATGATATTTTTGGTAAATGCCAAAATCGGTCAGGCTGTAATGCTCATTCAAAATAAAAAGGTCAGGCATGAAAGTGTTAACGTTATCCCATTGAACAAACATGAAAGGGAGAGGAGGGGAGATGGGGGAAGGGGGAGGGGGGAAGAGGAGCGGAGTAGAGAAGGGGAAAAGAAGGGTGAAGGATAAAGGGAAGCGCGAAGGATAAGGGGGAGGTGGGTGAAGTGAGGGGGTTAACACTTATAAAATCTCGGTGGAAGTCCTGTTAACATTGTCCCATTGAGCAAACATGGGAGTGTTCTGCAGGGCCATAGGCAGACCACCTCCACACACAGCACGCGTTGCGAGGGACATTTTTAGTGTATTTTCCAGGTTTCGTTATAGGCTGTGGTATAAGTCATGCGTACTCCAATCTACAGATTAGTGCATCGAGTGACATGACTGGAGATCTATTTTACAGTTTCACATTCTCCAGAAGATAACTTTGGTAAGAACATTTCTTCTACAGAAGAATTGTCTGACACACCAGGTGAGAAAGGTTCATGTTAACCCTTTTATACATACTTTTGGGATGACTTTTTGGGAATAAATTCCACAAGAAACTCCAAAATACCAGTACAGTGTAACCTGGTTGATTTTGGTTTTTATTGCTTCATGATAATATACATTACCTTTTTTTTTAGCATTCTCCTTCTCACAATGCTGTTTCAATTAGAGAACAATCGAAGATTTCTTTCCGGTCCGCTACCCTCTGCGCACGTATCTGGGTAGCCTCCATCATATAAAAGCCTGAGCGGAGCGATCCGTCTCATCTTTTCTACCTCACTGTGGCCAGATGGCGATAAGAGGGGAGGAGGGCGGAAGAAGCTAATGTATATTTTCATGAAGCAATAGAAACCAAAATCAGCAGGTTATACTGGTATTTTGGAGTTTCTAGTTGGCATGAAAATATCAATTACCTTTTTTTTAGCATTCCACAGACCTCGTCAAAGGCGGTGGGTGCCATCATGAGGAGGTCCACCAGGGTAGCGGTCGGATCCCCACAAATTAATTGACATAAGTCTGCAGGGGGGTTATACCATGTGCCGGGCGGCAATAAAGGGCCTCACACGGTACAGACCGTCGGTATGATGTGACATGTCACGTAAGTGGTGACGCCATGAAGCAGCTTCTATGATTTCGGAAACCGGAATGTTGCTGTGGAAGGCCTAAGACGCCGAAATGGCTTGGAGTTCGTGAGCAGCCAGACGGATACCTTGCTCCACGCAGCTGATGTTGACGGCGTCATAAGCATGACAGTCTTTATATTCAGGTAGCAATCATCCTGGCGGAGGTTTCACCATTTCTGGCAGTGAAGGGAATGAAGATTGCGTACGATTCCGGCGGATCGACTTAGATGCTTTAAGGTAGAACTGGAGGGCACGAACAGGGCATAGGGTCTGTTCCTGGTCATGGCCCAGAATGGCCGAGAGAGCAGGTATAATGATGGGTCTGGATCGGAAGGCTTTGAGTCTTGGCCCGAAAGGTGGCACGGGGAATAAGGGTAACACCGGAATAATTGTCCAAGAAGAAACAATCAGCAGCGGTGGCGGATAGCGCCTGAAGTTTGCTGCATCGAAGGAATGCAGCCATGGCAACGAGAAACACCATTTTCCGGGTGAGGTGGCTAAGGGAACAGGCCGAGAGGGGTTCGCAGGGAGCCTGTAGAAGGGCGGTGAGTACGATGGATAGGTACCAGTCCGGGAAGGTTTTGCGTACTCGTGGTCGATTGATCATGAAGGATCGCATCATGGAAGTAATATGGAAGTCATCGATGAGGTAAAAGCAGCCGGCAGCCTTAAAAACCGCGTTGAGGGTGGACCGGTACGCTAGAATTGTGGATCCACGGAGACCATCGTCAAAGAGAAAATCTAGGAATCGGAGAAACTCAGGAACAGAGGGACCGATTGGAGTAACTTGTTGTGTAGAACACCAATGAAACCATCAGTACCAATGGCTGTCGTAGATTTTGGAGGTGGACGCACAAACTGCTTGGGAAGCGATACGAATGGCCTGGATCGAAGAAACTCCTGTTTCTTCAAGAAATCGGTCCGCCCGTGTAGCCGCAGGGATTGGGGATGTCGATGCCGAAGTGTCCCGTTAAGCTGGGTTAGTTGGTCCAAGGACAACGGGAGAGATCATGGAGAATCGATGAGGAGGCTGAGGAGCGTCGGGAACCAAGCTGCCGCGGGCCAGTCTGGGGCTACTAGGAGAAACTTGCGTGTTGTCGGCGATCTACCGTAAGACCAATGGCAGCAGTTTCAGAGGAGGGACGAGGTAAGCGAAGAGATGATTCCAATCCAGTGTCAATGCATCGGTGGCCCAGGCTCGAGGATCGGGAATCGAACTGACGAATAGGGGAAGTCTGGCATTCCACCTCGTGGCGAATAGGTCTAACATCGGCTGTCCCCAAACAGTGAATAAGGCTTCGCAGATTGAGGAACGAAGAGTCCATTCCCCGGCAGGTGGTGCTTGACGAGAGGGAGGATCGGCTATAGCGTTGCGATTCCGTGGTATATGCAAGGGGAGTAAACGAGTTTGAAGGGCATGTAGAGATGAAAGATCTCCGAGGTCAGCTCGTGAAGGGATCGGAATCGCGTCCCGCCTCCTCGCCGTAGGTAGGCGACACCTGTTGTGTTGTCGATGTGAACTTGGACAGTCTTTGTAGACACTAGGTGTCGAAAATGGAGGAGACCATAAAGCACAGCACGGAGTTCGAGTAGGTTGATGTGGTCGGGATCGGTCGATTCCCAAGACTCTGATGCTGTCAAGTTGTCGATATGAACTCTCAATGAAGCCTAAGTCCCTGGGTTCTAAATTCAGGATATCAACTGCGGAAGAGTGATTATCGTTGATAGCCTCTCTGCACTCGTCTTGGTACCGCAGTTTTGGTTGGTGGTGCCTTCAATTATCGTGGGTCAAAATTTTTTTATCCAAATCTCGGTCCATCCACTAAAAATCATATATTAGCAAAATTTTGACGTTTTCGACATTCCAATATACCTTGCTCGAAACGAGCTTTGCAGTGGTGCTCTTTAAGTCTCTAGCCTGAAACTAATAAGGTTATTTGGCAAGGGCGAAACGAATACGGTTTCAGCAAGCGAAATAGAAACATCTGCTTGTTTGGGGCTCCATTCTACTGAATGGTTGACACCCAGACCTTGGACAATTTTTACCAATTGATCATTTATTTGGCAAAACCAACAAAACACTGCATACTAGGTGCCATAAATAATGAATAAAATATTATATTCTTGTAGGCTAACTACGGTCTCTTTCAGCTTTGAGCTAGGTATATGTCAAAGAATTGTGGTCAGTTAAATAAATTAAACAAAATGCCTGGTGGTTCAATTTGCAACCTTGCCTGTAACCAAACAATTTATTTTGTGTGGCCTTAGCGAGTCAACATGCAGGGAGCAAATGTCGCACTTAATGGTAATGAAATGTGTGTGATCTTTAAAAAAAAAGGTGGGGGGGACAGATTGGGGTTATAATTGCTGCAATTCTAAGTTTTGTATTAACGGTCGCGCACGCTATGATTGTTGCTTACTTGAAACAATTCAGCTCAGCTAGCCTGCAGTTACGAAAGAAATAAGCTATTCTATTATTAATAGCTGCCAATGGCCTCAAAATTAGAGATGTAGCTTAGTTTGGTTTAAACACGGAGTTTAGCTGAAACACGGATTTTTCCATTTTACCCATCACCAATGATCTGTCTCAATACGCAACCCCAAACTCGACCATGTGAAAGAATTGCGCTCGCACACCCCTAGTAACTTGTTAAGGTGAATCATCCTCACCTGTAAAAGAAACTGCGCTACTAATCACTTTGACCTGGGGAAAACATTATGTTTGAATTTAGTACGCTGTATGTTCAAACACTTAACAAACGCAAAGTTTAGCAAATTTTCGACGAACAGGTGCAGGAAAATACTCACGTTCGTCATCTTCCGGCCTTTTCAAGCTATTAAGTTTTTGTTTACCAACATCATTATCTTAACTACTGTCTGCTTCCAGATGCAAATTTGAATACAGCGTTTTTTGCCTCTATTTCGAAAGCTGTTGTTTTCCAGCGAAGTTAGGACTGCGTGATTAGCTTGTCGTGTACCAGATATGTGATATGTGGGAAAAGGAGCTGAAGATTCACCAGGGGAATGCCACGTTTTTCATAGTGCTGGATGGAAAGTGATTCCAGGGCACAAAGATGGGGATATCAACTCGAGTTTGATTTAAGAAGAGCGGTGGTCTTATTCCACCCTATATTGTGTCCCATTTCAGTGTCATGGAATACGATGCTCTTTTCTTGCATTTAATTCTTAGTGTGAGTCATGTGCTCTCTTCGATGGTAGTTTATCCCACTCCTTGTCTCTCCAATGTAAACCACAACCCGTCATTGGAAAACAACAGCCTTCCACATACTGGAGGTAAAAAAGGTGTTCTCAAATTTGGATTTGGTGTCTAGTGAATTTTATTGTTTTAAGAACTAACAGCTTACAAAGACCGGGAGAAGATGAATTCGAGTATTTTCCAGTATCTGTTGGTCGAAAATTTGCCGAACTTGGTGTTTGTGAAGTGTTTGAACATACAACGTATTAAATTCCAACATAATATCCTCACCTGTAACCCATTCAAACCAAATTTTAAATTTCTGTTGAAGATGCTGCTTGGAAGCGGGGCAAAATACAGAGGTATGTCAGCCTATACACTCAAAGAAGGGAGAGTCTTTTTTATCTTTTGTACCATGCCTTTGTTATAGTAGTAAAATACCAACTGTGGTAATTTATTAAACTATATTGTGTAGCTCTATACTCAACAAAATCTCCGAACTGGTAATATATAAGTTAGGATGCTGATCTTAACTGGATGAAGTGGTTTAAGATGGAAGAAACTGGATTACAAAACTAACTCGTGTTCCAGACGCATGGTCTCTAAATTTTTTCTGCCACTACGACACCTCATTCTTTGTGATACAGTTAACACCAACCTTTTGATGACCTTGATGGCTTCCACAGAATGAGTATATTTTTTGACTGAACTCGCCATGAATTTATTCAATGCATCCTGTTAACAAAAAAAATTCTTAATTCGAATAGTGGATCTATTTTCTGACAAAAAAACAGTAAGGCACAATTTTTTGTGTGTGACCTAATAACGACTTATTTTTACATCAAGACATTCGACTCTTTGAAGGAGCACTTACAAATTTTTAAATGCATTTGGAAGTAACAGTTACAAATGTATTAACGTTACAAAACGTTAATAATGTTCTAGTATTTGATTAGTGATATTCTCTTTGAATGCAAGAAACATACTTTTGAATCTTTTAATCCTTTCTTCCCTGTTCCTTCAGGTTGGTTGTAGCTAATGTCGACTGTAGATTCATTTTGATTAACTACTTAATTTGGCACATTACTTGGTCTCGTAAAACAATTAATTACTAGTACAGTTAGCTGTCATGCACCAGTGTATTCTAGTAACTGTACCTGTCCACTGACGAGAGTGATGTTACGCCATAAAACTTGGTAAGTGACAACGCGAGACGACAGAAGTGGTTTACTAGGTTGTTGCCACGGCAAGTTACAAACATTACGCACTGCATGTCAGCCGTGCTGGGAGAATTGCACTGTAGCTAAGTAAGCCTGTCCGAGAATTGTATAAGCTTGCCCGACACAATTCATAGAGAGCAGGGCCATGCATCAGGGAGCTTGAGGTGTAGCGGCATCGGCCCAAACCAGTGTGCCGGCAAACGTCACTAATCATACTGGTGCGGATACTGTATTGCGAAGTTAGGCTACTGGTCTTTCCTTCCAATTTTGCTGGATTTCAGGACAACAAGCATAGCAGGCCACTATTCAAGGACTAATGCTTTAATAAAACTAAGCTAACTCGGCAAGCGGTAATTCTTTGCTGCCACCATGGAAAAAACGTGCATTTACTAGCAGTTAACTTTAAACTAAAATTTTCTAAGTTGAAGTAACTAAGTAAATAATGGTTGGAAACGGACTGAAACTCTATTTACATTTATTGAACATTGGTTAATAAAATATTTACAAAACAGTGTTTAGTTTGCAGTTTCATTTTGGCTACAACAAATCTTGGTTTTAGATTTCAGCAACAACAACAAAAATCATTAAGCAAATCGTGCTTAACACTTAAGTATCAACAACGATCAAGAAATTTCACCAACTTCAAACTAGAAGTACATTTTCGCAAAAATGCAAGTAATATTGAATAAAAATTCAACTCGTATGATGTCACTGACGACGATTCACATGCAACCTTTAGCTGTCTGGTTAAGATGCTAGTCTTTGGTTTTACATTGAAAAAAAATCACGTTTTGAAATATTTACAAAACAGTGTTTAGTTTGCAGTTTCATTTTGGTTACAACAAATCTTGGTTTTAGATTTCAGCAACAACAAAAAAAATAATTAAGCAAATCGTGCTTAACACTCAAGTACCAACAACGATCAAGAAATTTCACCAACTTCAAACTAGAAGTACAAAAATATGCAAAAATGCAAAAATGCAAGTAATATTGAATAAAAATTCAACTCATATGATGTCACTGACGACGATTCGCATGCAACCTTTAGCTGTCTCGTTAAGATGCTAGTCTTTGGTTTTACATTGGAAAAAAATTCACGTTTTGAAAGTTTTAACTTGAAACGGCAATGAAACTAAAGTTTTTATAAAATCATCCCCAAAAAATATTTCACCTGCAAAAACCTACCCCGATCGCGATAATCAAGTTTAAGTTACATTTAAGTATTAAAATAAATGGCCTAAACGAAATTCAAGTACAACTAAGTTAACTTACATGTCCTCTACCTTTGCCCCGTTTGGCGCATTTTGCGGCGGCCAGAAGAGCATCGCTCTCCCGGAGAACGTGGCGATGGGTGGCTGCGAGGTCGAGCTATGCTAACGCTATTTTCTCAAGCTTGGGTTTTTATACTTCGGAAATGGCTCCAACTTGCCTTCTGCGCGGACCCCGAGGAATGCTAGACATGTAAGGCACTTTAGGATTTGTTTAGAGCCGAATTTTCCAAACATCCAATTCACTGGTTGGTGGAGAGTTTGGTTAGCCAAATTCGGTGTCAAAGACGATCAAGCCACTTCCGGTTTGCACGAGAGAGCCGACCGTGTTTACTTACGCAAGTAAAATTCCAACATGGCGCTAAAGCATTGAGCCAAGGCAGCGGACATATTTGCCTCGTAGTTTGAAAACTACTCAACCGAATTAAAAAAGGTAAAGATATTTGGAATCTGAACATTATTAAGATCAAAAGCTAAGCATCTTTTACGAAGATTTAAGACAGACTTTGAAGAAAATAATTAAGTGAAAACAGCGACATTAACGCTAACAAACCTGCGTGGTACACGTGAGTTGTTGCAAGTTATAAACAGTTTCAGACATCAATAAAATCGATTATTATGCTGTGTGAAGTACCCCCCTTGTTTGTGAGAGGACTTTAAATAATTATGAAACATGTAGGTAACATAATCTACATGGCTTTATGCCGAACTACAACAATGTGTGTTTTCGCAGCAGCGTTGTTTCCTTTTGGTATTTATTAAAAAATAAATTTGAAATTGAAGATTTCAGGCCTTCAGTAAGACCACTTGGGTTTTCTCGACAATCTTCCAAGATTTCAACAAGTTTGAGAGTAAAAGTTCAACTTCTCCTGCCCTCCCTACTTCATTAAGTTTAGGGTTAGCAGTTAGGATTTAAAAATCTGGAGTTTTGTTGCTTGGAGGTAGCCTAGCTCAAGTAGCGTAAAGAAAACGTTGCAAATTCCTTACACGCCCCCATAAGGGAGACTTCATTTCGGGGTTCACATGAACGTCGAAATAACGGCTGAAAACAAGGATTAGTGCAAAGACAACATGTCTTACCAATGACGTTACCAAGCCACCATAAAATGAAACAAGAAAATTACTGACAAGTAATTTCACAACAAGCAAGAAAATTAAAGGGATTTGCAGTAAAGTTTAAGCTTAAAAGGTTCATCCATTTTTAAGAAGTCCATAAAAAAAAACAGGAAGTCATAAAGACTCCGAGCACTCTCTGCTCTCGGAAAACTGGTTGTTTTTACATAAAAAAATAGCATGCATGTGAAATGATATCTTCTGTTACTCTGGTAATACGTCCCTAACTGGTCCGAGTTATGTCAAATTGCATTTTTTTTTAGCCAAGAAAATACCAAAAAACTTCTAGCCGTCCACACCCAACCTAGCTTGCGATAAGGGTTAGAAGGGTGCTTCCTATGGGCACGTAACAAAAGATAAGCTCTATTTAACAATACAACACGTTAACACTGGAGGGTTTGAAGGTATACCCCACAACTTAACTCAAGTTTGGCCATATAACTCAACAAGGTATCTAATTATTTTTCTTGAAAAAAACTGGCCAAAAAACACCATGACTTTTAGACGCATTAGGAAAAACTACATCGCTTAACCCTTTAGCTACGAGGAAGATACATTTTTCAGTTCGCAATGTCCGGGGAAATGTAACAAACCATAAGTTTACTTCTTTCACTTACAGGTAGGACAAAATTTTTTTACAGAGGAAGATTTTCCATAAAAACTCAAAAGGATAAGTCGGGATCAGTTATTCCGATGTGTTCCTAGCGAGCAACTCACTTGGGTCGTCCCATGTCAGAGGCCTATCTTCCACAAAAGGAAGAAGCTGTAGGCATCCGTCAGAGGAATCATTGGCCCTTAAAATTTGGGCATACAATTTTCAAAACAGGGGAAACAAACAAAAGTCCCTTCAAGGTTGTACTTTCAGCATACCTAAAGATGAGAAATTAAAATCTCACTAGCCATTTCAGAAAAAGTTAAATTTAACGAAACTTCAAATTTCAGCAAAATACCTACTAAGAGCATCTGCGTTCAAATGTTCCTTACCGGGATTGTATTTTAGCTGGTAGTCATGTCTTGTAATGCTAGGTTCCACCTCAGGAGTCGAGGATTTTTACCGGCCATTTGTTTGTGTCAGTGCAATGGATTATGATCAGTTTCAATGTAGAACTTAGTTCCATACGAGTATGGCCTAAGTTTGGCTACTGCCCACACGAGGCAAGCACGTTCTTTTTCAATTGTGCCAAAGTTTTGTTCTCTGGCAGTCAGTTTTCTGGAAATGTAGAGGCACGGATGTTGTTCTCCACCCAGAATCTGGGAAAGGACCACGCCCATTCCTCTCTCACTACAGTCACACTGGACCGTGAAAGGTTGATCAAAATCGGGTGCACTTAGCACTGGATAAGAAACTAGGGTTCTCTTGAGAGTGTCAAAGGCCTCCTGTTTAAGGTTATCCCACAAAATGGGGTCTGGACCATCTTTCTTTAAAGCATCTGTTAGAGGCGCACAAATTTGAGCATAACGGTGCAAATATCGTTGATAATAACCAACTTATCCTAAAAAGGATCTAACATCGTTTTTCGTTTGGGGTCTGGCAAAATTTTGCACAGCTAAAACTTACACTTCAGAAGGAGAACGACTACCATCGCCTATTTCATGTCCTAAGAAGGTAGCTTTCTGACAAGCCACTTGACTCTTAGTTGCATTTACAGTAAGTCCTGCTTTCTTTATAGCAGATAAAAAGATGAATACAATTTCGAGACGTTGGGGCCAAGTTTCAGCTCCCACAGCTGTGTCATCCTGGAAAGGTGTCACAAACTCTTCCATCCCTCTGGTAATTTGATCCATGAGCTTTTGAAAGTAGAATGGGGCATTTTTCATCCCCATGTTCATGATCAGGGGCTCAAATTTCCCAATAGGGGTTGTAAAGGGATTTGGGGTTAGTTTTACCTACCAAAATCCTCTATTTAAGTCAAAAATCGAGATGTACTTCCACTCGGAAGCTTTCTCTATGTAGTGGCGCTTAGGTGCCTACTGTCTATAGCACCGACATCTGGCAAAGTTGTAGTTTGTTGAGAATAAATCATAAGTGGCGGTTTTTACTTTTTCGGAAAAACAGCATAGTGTGTCTATTGCACGGTTAGGAGAAGAGCGTCAACGTCCTAACTAACTTTTTATGACCTATCTATCACGGTTCACTGCCACCACGATGGGTAGTTAATTTAATTGCCTACTTAGGAGTTAAAATAAAAATTATTTTGTAATTAAAGTAACCCTTGCAAATTAAATTGGACTCGGAAGTCAAACTGTCGTTTAAAACAACTTTCTTTTGTGTTTTAATGAAACATGACAATTATTTTTACAGCACTGAGTAACTAGTTGGTTACAAATAGAAAAACTTGCTTTTAAGTTAAAAGCACATGATTTACAATTAAATCGGCACAGAACTGAATTAAATTCACAATTTGGACTAGAAAAAGTCGATTTGAGTCATCGCAACTCTCTAAGTTACAAACATAACCCTTGCAGAATGTAAAATAGTCTTTGAAAGATAATAGCAACCCTTGCACTAAAATCAGCCAATCATCACACTGAATGTAGGTTAGCACTATATGGAAAATACCATTTGAAAGACCCTTGCTTCAACAATAATACATGCTAGATCTCGGTGATCTTTCGATTATTTAATGAACCTGTGTTCATAAACACAAGAAAACTAATATAGCCGGTTTTTAGTAAGGGGACCTTAAACCCTTAAGTTATGGGCGTCCTAGGCCAGAAATGCCGATGGCATTTTGACTACCCATAAGTTTCTCAAATGCTAAGAGTTAAGTTTAAAATTTAGGACTAATAATTTAGAAATAAAGTTTCAAAATAAAATTTACTAAACTAAACTAATTACCCTTGAACCACTACCTTGCCTGGCATGGCAACACTGGGACAGGACACCTCCGCTCCGACTGCCGTAGTGACCTCTAGCCTTTGAGTCTTGAGCTTTGCTACGATCACCCACAGGAGCTGAGTTTTATACCTGCTGCTTGGCAGCCAGTAGTGGGAAACCGCGACCTGTAGGAGAGCGACCCCGGGGGGGGGGGGGGGGGGGGGGG
>JAHWFP010245669.1:0-32783 GCA_023313725.1 Lithobius niger | reverse complement strand
GAGGGAGACCTCGGCAGGAGGAGAGACCGACTCAGACCGGCCAGGCGTCAATACCGGAAGTGGGCATGGTAGCGCGGACGGGCATTGAATACTGTCTTTTGGTTGGAAGGGAATTGTAGGAGCTTGAAGAGCAAAGGGAATTGCTGACTTTTGGGCATTAGAGGCCTTGTTTTGAAAGTGCAACTGAGTTTGGAACTCATTAACAACATGAATAGGCCTATAAAACAAAAAAGAAAACTACGATATTACGTATCGCAACTATTGAAGGAAGGGGGGGGTTAGACGAAGTTTGATGCTCAAAATATAAGTAAACTGTTTTCGGATTGAGATCACTATGGTCGGAGCCCTGAAATAAAAATACAAGATACACTAAAAATTGTCCGGTAAAATAATTTGTAGTAGTGTTTGCCATTTTGAACAAGGTGAGTTCATGAGAAGAAATTACGTTAAAATAATGCTTTTATAAAAGCCTAGGTAAAAGATTAACATAAACCAGCTTGTGTACGAATGCTATAACGCATAAAAATTAAAGTGTATTACTGCAGCCGCAAATAATAACATGAGAGTAGTCGAAGTTTTCATGGTTGCTAAAATCGCCACCTTAGTAAAAATAAAAACGTACAGTACTGGTACATCTAAAACAACACTAAGCTAGTCGGCTTTATGCCTGAACATAATTCGAGTGTAAAGATAAATATTTACAAGTTGTTTTTGGGAAAATGGCGACTTGAATTGCGTGCGTCGGCGCTCAGTTTGAGCACTTTTTCAAACTGTCGTAGTGAATAGAATAAGTGGAATTTTAATGTTCTGTCTTCGCAGGATGGAAACTAAAGTTCAGTTCTATTAAAGGTTGAAAACCAGAGTCGTTTAAGTCCATTTACCATGAAGATACAAATTTTTGAAGTTGGAGTTGAAGAAATAGGCCTAGCGCTTGTGAGCGCTAAGCAGAAAAATAAGAGTCCCCGAGTTTTTGATAGTTGGTGCCGGTTCTCCTAACCAATCTTCAGGATTTTAGGCCGCATGCCTTTACACGCCCCCAAACGGGAGATTTCATTTGGGACTCCTGTTGAACGCCAAATGAAAGCCTACAACAAATGATTAGTGCACATAGGTATGTCACAACAAAAGCTGCCAAGCCATGTAATAAAATTTGCAAAGAAACACACTTGATTCATGCAATCAAACAACATAGAAAGTTCCAACTTCTAGGGAGTTTGTCGTTTTGCCATTTACTTTCAAAATGTGCGAAAAAAAATGTTTTTGAGCTACTTGTTGCTAGCTCTGGATCAGTTACAAGTTTAAAAGAACAATAATTTTACGTTAAAATAAAATTGCTAAGTTTTGTTCTCGTTTTTGTGATTTTGTCGCATAATTAAATTAACGAAAAATTGAATTGAGTTAAAAACACTAGTTTTTACAAAAATAAACGTTATTGGTGGTCCATAGACGAACTCAGCGGGAGCAAAGCCAGTGCTCTCGTGAGGTGCGGTGCAAAGCGCAAACATGGCTCCTGGGAGACATCGTTCCCAGTCTTCTGGGTGATCATGACATACGGCTCGTAACACGGCTTTAAGTGTACGATGGAACCATTCTACCAAATTACTTTGTGGGTGATTAACTGAAGAGTTAATTGTCTTTATACCACATTTTTCCAAGAATAAGGTGGTTAATTCACTACCAAAACAAGATCCAAGGTCTGTCTGAAGTTCAAACGGGAACCCAAGAAATGAAAATATTTCCAATAGTGCATCTACTACTGACTGGCTATCAGCTGTTTTTAGGGGTATAGCTTCCGGTGCCTTAGTGGCCGGATCTAGTAGAGACAAAATATATTTAAACCCTGCTTTACTTTTGGTTTAATGGGACCTACAATGTCCACTATGTACCTTGAAAAAGGCTCACCATCCATCGGGACTAACACCATCAGTTCTACAAATTTCTGCCCTGTTTTGCCAGTTTTTGACAAGTTAGGCATGACTGTACAAAAGTTTCTATGTCTTTAAACACTAAAGGCCAATAAAAATTAGAAAGAACTATCTTTTGTCTTGGCATGACCGAGGTGACCTGCCCATGCATTTGTATGAGCTGTGTTGAGCACCAAGTCTCTACATTCCTTAGGCATAACCAACTGTTTGTCTACATTAGGCCTAGCTGTAGCTTTCAATGTCATTTTCTAAAAAAAAAACTGCTTATTTTCATCTTGCTTATCTGGCTCGATTTGAGCAGACTTCCAACACTCATTTAAGGTTACAAAATTTTTTTGCAACTCTTTGAATTTAAGTTTGTCAATTTCTATTAGTTTAGAAAAATCATCTGACTGGGGTCCTAGAATAACACCATCCATATTTTCCTCCATCCATATTTTCCTTGCCTAGCACAGAAAAACCATTTTTATGAGCAAGATCCTCATTCTGTTCAATTTCCTCGTCTGAGGAGTTATTTTCACTATCACTATTTACTTCCTTATAGTTAGGATGAGTGATTGGCAGGTCTGAGGGAGCACTCAGAGCTTCCTTTGCTTGGGATCGTGTGATGGCATCACACAAGAAAGTAGAAGCTTCCATACCCTTTTTCTCTAAGAATGTTTGAGACGGCACTCCAAGCAACATTTTTGTGGTGTCGTCATAGACACCCCACAATGGTAGTCCTTTGAGTCCCAATGTAAACCCATTCACAGCTTAATATACTTCCATAGTTAACTACAGTCTATCCATACAATGTTATTGCCATACCAATATCACATGACTACATGTCATGTGACATACCTTATATAAAGGCTGTACCTAGTCAAAAAAGCTGTCCTTCAAGTGTTAGCCTGCAACACTGTGTTCCCTAGTCCTTACTATGCCTTAGTTGAACCCACTAGTGTATGATTGCCGCCTTCATACATCACAGATGGCGACGAGGCGGTACTAAGGTTTAAATTAATTGATTAGCTTGATAGGTTCTGCAGCCATGGAGAGTGCTCCTAATCTGTGGTAAGAAGTAATTTTTTTCATTTTGGCAAATGAAATTAGTTCTCTGTGGAACTATCACAGCTTAATTTTTTTTTTAAAGTGTATTGGGTTTAAGAACTTTCGTGGTACTGGTGATTATAGTTGAAATTAGTACCTTAATTACTAGAACTGGAGGGGGCAAGAAAATTCGTAAAAGGTAATTAGTACAAGGATTGTATTCTGGTGCAACACGCTGGCGTGTCACACTGCCCTACTATAAGCAGAACGACACGATTTAAAAATGCAATTTAATTACCTCTCGGGAATTTATTATTGCTGTGTCCTTATTCAGGCTGGTTTGGTGCCGGTGCTTAATTTTAGCACTGTAGCGTTTACGCTTTTAAACGATGGAACTTGGTCTGTGCATAGGCCTGCTGTGTTGTTTTGTTTAAACGTTTAGTGAAACGGCAAACAATTTTAAAGCCTAGTCAATTGTTTAAGTTGTGGGCGCTTGAATTTAAAACTAGGTAGGCTACGGTAGTTTATTGGCTTAGTTGTTAAGCAAAAAATCCGTTTCACTCGAGTGCTCGAGTCTCGAGTGCTTCCAGTTTATTAAATTAAATGGAATTGTAATTAAATTATTTAGTAATTTAATTAAGTGTAGGCTTATGCCTGAGACAGGTGAAGTGATTAAAACTCCTGTAGTTGTTTTAAATACAGAAGCGGGTGCTAGCACCAGTGTAAGTTTAAGCTTATATTCAATTGTAAGTAGTTCAAGTGAAGACCTTACAATGGCTTCGAAAACTGCCGGTTTGTACGCGGAGTTTGATGCAGAAAACGATACCTGGGAAAAATACACTCATCGTATTGGCTACTATTTTACAGCAAAGAAAATCGCAGCAGCCGAACAAATTGATTTTTTAATGGCTTCGGTTGGCCATAAAATGTTCGATAGAATCCTGAATATTGTTTCGCCTGCTTTACCAAATTCAATGACATATGACGTCTTGGTGAAAACTATTCTCGACAATGTCGAACCTCTACCTTCTGTAGTTTCCGAACGTGTGAAATTTTTTCGTATATCGCAAAAGGCTGATGAAAGCATTAGCGAATATATTGCTTCGTTGAAGTTACTCACAAAATTTTGTGACTTTGATAAGATCACTGAAATTAATAACGAGATTATTAAGGATCGTTTGATAGGCGGTGTAAAATCCGAAACGTTACAAGTAGTAGATATGAGTACGCTCCTAAAACTGAAGGATTCACAGGTGTCCATACTAGGCCAAATGGCCTAGAACGGTAAACCGGAAGTGACGTCACGACCCCAAGATGGCGGCGCCCATAGGATGGGCACAGTTTCGGTTTAGAACAGAATTAAAAAGCAAACGGATCTATAATAGTATGGTGGAATGTATACACACTTTTAAAACAAAAAAACAAAAACGATTGGGCACTCTTGACTCCCCTCAAAAAACCATTCATGTACTCCTGGAAAAAAAAAAAGTTGTTTTATAGGTGAATAAGTCAAAACATGTAGTTACATATTGAAGCGTGTCTAGACATGTAAGATCCTGCTTCAAAATTGTAAAGTTACAACATGTTATAGTTCATTTCAAACTAAAAAGTTAACCAACAATGGCTTTCAAGCTTCATCACTCCGGCAATGGGAATGGTATACAAGACGTGAGAAGCAGTGCAACCGCAACAGTTAGTGTCAAGATGTCTATTAATCTGTACACACCGTCTGGATGAGAGAAGACATACGAGGGAAGGTGGGAACACAAAGGAACGTTGGATGCACGCAAAATGGCTGAGGCAGGATTTTTTAGACGTAGAGATGCAGTCGATAAAATGACCCAAGCTACTGATTCGGTCATGTGCTCATATTGCGAATCTCGCATCTATAATTGGCAACCTGGACAGGACCCATTGGAAGAGCATAGGAAAAAATACAGATACTGTTCATTTCTAAAACAATTTCCAAAAGGTAACGATTTTGTTGAAGAAAAAGAAAAGGAAGTAATGTACCCCCAAGGACAGGACGAATGTGATTATGGATGTAATAACCTATGGAACCGAAGCACACGCCCTCTATAATCATTCAGTTTCAACAAGACTAAGAAAAGGATAATCGTGGCTCGTATTCTACAGTCCTTTATGCACTCCTGGCAAAGAAAATGTATAAGCAGATAGAATATAAATGTATGACATTCAGGCATGTAATCATATGAACCGAACTACATCAAGACGTCACTATGGAATTTCACAAAAATTTCGTAATCTATCTGCAAATAGTGGTGGTGTGTTTTATGATTACCGCGACACAGGACTACTAATTCACAGTGTGACCAAAAGAAATGAATGGAGTTTTACCGTTTCACCAGGATGTAAAGAAGAAACTACATTGACAACGCAGTTGTTTTAATGACTGACTGTAATGCTCAAAAACCAACTGACATATATTCCGAAATGATACATTACGATGCATCAACCAAGTGTGTTATTCCTTTAACGAGATACGCGAGCGACAATTTGCATATTCATTTAGGTGATGTGTTAGCGCATGATGTAAACAACGGTAGCAGTCGATAAAAATTGTATATCAAAATATCCTGTGTTGCACTCTCTTAAGTGGATGCCCTAAACGCAGAAAATGGTTAGAAAATGTAGACCAATAGAAGTTACAAATATAATTCCTACATCGTACAAAAGTCGAAAGAGCACTGTTTATTCAAGTAATTAACGGTCGAAGGGATACTCCCTCTCTTTCTCCCACCCACCCTTTATGACACTCCTGTTAGAAAATGTTTTTGTTCAGTGTTTCATACTAACAGTTTTGGTTCAATATGACAGACACGTTTGTTTTTTCTTTCTTTCATAGATGAACAAATTATTAACGTTATTATTGTACTATTTTGGTCAATCTGGTATGGCAGCCGAAATGTTTCCTTTGAAACCTGAAATGGCATAGATTTAAAGCACGATGTGTACTTAACTTGCTCCGTGTTCGACGGTGTTATCAGAATCCATATTCGACGAAGATATGTTGCATTATCCATATCTTACCAACCTACTGGTAAAGGAGTATGCTTCAGCGTACCAGATTGAGATTGGTATCAAATGGTACAGTCGTTCGACCGTTGGTCGACTCAATTAAGCTGCTCACGTTCGGCGGAAGTGTTGTACACCACGCCTAAATTTGGCGTGAGCTATTGTACCGTAGATGGGGAGAAACGTATTAGTTTTGTGATGCAAAATAAAAAAACCATTGATATTTCGGTCAAGCAGTTTGGCATTATCAAAGCGTCCTCGGATCGAATCGGGGAGTGGCTCAATCTATTAACTTAGGATTCGCAAGTTGTTTGCCCACAACACGCCATATTCGGCCAATAATAACGCAATAATAATCGCATATAATAACACACGAGAAAAAGCCGTCAGTCATTCAGCGTTGAAAATCTCACCATGACGGACGTGCAGCTGCCAGCTCCCAAAGCTAAGACGGCCGTAAAACGCCGACGAAAGAATCCTGCAACGGCCGGCACGTTCCTCACCTACGGCGCTCACATCATCTCACCCAATACCGACAAGAACTTGTGCGCTACCATTATTGACGCCCTGTCCGGTGAATTCCAATTGAAATCACACTGCGTCGGTTCTCAGCCCGGAGGTATGCAGTTCTATTTTCGTTTTCACACGCCGCAAAATGAAGACACAGTGATGAGTATCTTAAAGACTATTTCGACTAGTGTCATTTTAGGAATAAAACCGTTGAAGACAAAAACTACTAGACATAACGTTTTAATGGACATTTACAAGAACGATCCAATGCCAGTAGAGAACCTGACAGACGAAGATAAATTTGTATTACTGTTCGAAACCCTTCTTCCAGCCTGGTTAAGTAATCACACCGAAAGAGTTGTCGACTTGTCCGACCCATTCATCGTGAAATATGTTCAATTTTACCCATATTTAGCTGCGAGAGTGATTAATAGCAGTTACTACAATTCCCACGACTGACGTCTGTAAATTTCTCATTGAAAAAATAACAACAAAAACGAACGTGTCTGCGTGTTTTTTTTTATTGAACAGTGTGTAAAATAGATATTAGGAATTGTTGTCGTGTATAGAGGCCTAAACTAAATTAACTCACAATTTAAACTACACAAAATTAAATTTAGTTCTCAGGAGTGGTATAAATGGGAGTCGGGAGTGGCGTCACCCATGGATGCGAGGCTGAAACATCCCGCCAACTATTTTTTTTGTGGGTCCCACGTTTTCTGGCAAGAGTACAGCTATAGCAAAACTGATTTTAAACTCTCTCAAGACCTTATCGACCCACCCCCGACCAGCGTCACTTATTGCTATGGGGAAGATCAGCCTCTTTTTGACGTCTTGAGGAAAACCAGCCCGATTCCCATTCAATTCCACTCTAAATTTAACCAAGATATTTACGACAGTCTGCCACGTGACACAGTCCCGATTGTCGACGACTTGCTTCATTAATAACGTTAAGAGGCACGCACCATAGAGGCGTATCCGTCATTAACGTCGTTCACAAACTGTTTCTCAAAACGTTAAGAACTATCTTGTTAAATACGCAGTACTTTTTTGTCTTCAAATCAAACCGAAGTCTCGACCAATTACAAGTTTTGGGTCGTCAACTGGGAGTAAACAAAGACTTTATAACTTCCATTTACAAGGATTCGACCAAAGAACCCTACGATTTTTTACTCATTGACGTCCATCCGTCCACTCCTGAAGCGTTAAAATTCCGTTCAAACATATTTAAAATACGAATTACGGTGTGCCTGCCTACGTAGTATGGCTGAGAGAATCCTCGATTTCATTCCATTACTAGAATTACTGCGGTCGAAAGCCACCTCTCAGCACATCAAACGCATTTTACTCAATTGCCCCGAAGTGAAACAGGTGTTGTGTTTAGCGTCCCTAAACTTGTTAAAGGGCAGAGTACCTTTAACGGAAACTCAGAGAAGAACTCTCAAAAAATACAAAAAGGTGCTGCTAAAACTATATTCTAGAAGTTGCGGTGAGATAGAAAAACACGAACATTTAGTTAAAAATCAAAAGGGCGGATTTTTAGGTGCGCGGCTAACGCCTGTGCTTAGTCTACTAGGTGGTTTATTATCTGGTTGATAGAAAAAATGTATAAAAGCATGCAGTTGGTCCCTATGGGTGTATCAGTCAGGGACGAAAGGACCATCCCCCACCCCAGGTAGCAATTTATTCAGCTGCTCAATAACTTGGACGATTCCATGAGAGAGGTGTTGGCTAATCAAACCCTTAGCGAATACGACAAATCCAACCTTACACTCAAATGCTTCAACGTTATTTAGACGTTGAGAAAAGTACGAAGCTGATGCATTTAAAATCGATGCTAGCATCTTCCAGCGCCCCTACAACTACGGCGCGCCAGGCGGCCGCGGCCGGGCTGGTATCTACCGCTGGCGGGCTGGGCGGAGCAGAAGTAGCAGCAGTAACTACCCATCTACGTCTAGCACCTTGGAAGGAGAGGAATTTAAACCAGACGTTTAATTTAGGCCCAACATGTTCGTTTTACCTCAAAAGTACAGAGGTCGAATCAAGCGTTTTTTAGACAGCGGGGACGTGGAGTACGACGCTAAGGGTCAGGTGATACACGACGGTAAAGCGATCGAAGGTTCGAACGTCGTAGATTTAATTCACGGCTCAATAACTGAAAATAAGGCACTTAGAAAAAAAAGTGAAGAAAATGCCGGGTTGGCAATTTATTCGATCCTACATCCCACGCAAGACAGCGTTGAGACTTTCTACAGCGTTAACTGTACCTCGTAGACGGTATATAGACGAGATACCCCACCCCTCGGGTATTTGGGATCCTGAGCAGGCCTCCGGGATGTCCCCTAGCCTACGTCCATTAATTGAGTTTGAAGACGAGCCAAAATCGACCGAATGGGACAATGATTTCCATTAATAACGTTTTAAGGTCTGTTTATTTCAATCCACGTGACGTAGGCGCTTTCGGAGGGGTGGCTAGACTGCACAGATCCTTGAAATACAAGGGCCACAGAATTTCGCTCAAGGCTATTAAGAACTGGTTGGCTGGCGAAGCAAATTATACGTTGTTTAGACCTATTAAACGTAAATTTGAATGCAACAGAGTTAGGGTAGGAGGTATAGATAAAATATGGGGATTGGATCTCGCTGATGTCTCGAATTTAGCTCAGTGGAACGACGATGTTACCTTTTTATTAATCGTATTTGACGTGTTTACGAAAGCAGCTTTTGCTCTACCTTTAAAACATAAAGACGGGATTTCTGTGAGTCGTGCCTTGACAGAATTATTTAATAGGGGGCGCGTGCCAGTGGCCGGGTGGACGGGTCACTGAACCGACTTCCTAAACGCATCAGTAAACAGGGTATTTAAGAGGTTTAACGTACATCATTACGTCACGCAAAACGAAAACATAAAATGTAGCCCAGCCGAACGTGTAATTAGAACGCTACATGCGAGAATCAGTCGTTATTTACACGCCAACAACACCAACAGATATATAGACGTTTTGCAAGATATAATGCACGCTTATAACCCATTCGTATCATAAGTCCATTAAAATGAAACCGATACAGGTAAACGAAGGTAATAAGGGAGAGGTTTTCGTTAATCTGTACGGGAGTGGAGGGGGGTTTGCTATAGGTGAGCCGGTTAGAATGGGCCTTAGAACTAGGGTGTTTGACAAAGGCTACACTCCAAATTGGTCGGAGGAGATTGTGTATATTAAAGGCAAAAATCGTAAACATCCCATTCGTACTTACACAGTGACAGATTACGACAATCAAGATATTTTGGGTACGTGGTACGAAGAAGAATTACAATCGGTAAAACCCCCGGAGCTATATAAAGTCGAACGTGTGCTTCGTACCAGGAAACGTCGGGGGTGCACTGAACATTTTGTCAAGTGGTTAGGCTACCCCGAATTCTTTTAATTCTTGGGTTACCGATCTAGAAACGATTTAAAAAGGAATGACGGTTTTTATCTCTGTCTTCCTAGCAACGCGTCTATGGATCTTTATCCACAAAACACCTTGTAAAAGTATACCGAACAATTAGCCGAACCGATCCATTTGGAGAAACAGTACGAAGTAGCCTTGTGTCAAATGTCATTTCCCAACAATTTTAATAATAATAGAAACACGATAGAATTGACCGACGACGGCGGTGCTAATCTCGTGCATCAAAACGTACCTATTTATAGATTAAGGTGCATTAGGCCTGGCCCTTTTTACGGAACTCTGAACGATTTAGCCTCGGATATGAACGACGAAACGAAATTAAATCGTACAGGCGAAGCCAAACTTTCGGCCGGTGAGCTCCCCCTTCCTAGAATAGCCTATAATAAACGGTACAGAAAGTTTCAAATTAGACAGAGGCAGTCTGACAAAGGGAATACTTACCTCATTTTATCGGGTAGCTTAGTTGAAAAATTTGGATTTAAGAGCTCCGATTTTATCTGGATTCCTCACGCTTTACAGGTTTGGGGATCAGTGCAGGATTATTACGATAGCGCCATTAAATCTTTATGGGTGTAACACAGATATTATTACGCCGCAATTTCTGGGTGACATTAAAGCGCCATTGTTACGAATCGTTAACGTCGAGGGTGAAAAAGAGGAAGATACGAACGCGGCATTTTACAGGCTGCATTATTATCCTTTATTAACCGAAACAATACATAATATTAATATAGACGTCAGAACAGATAGTGGAGCTCCCATACCTTTTGGGCCCTCTGGTCGCGTCGTCGTTACCTTGTACCTCAGACCTATAACAGTGTAGGTAAGCTTCGTCGTCTCGTCAGTCACCAAGAGGTATTCGTGTCAGTATACCAATTATTACGCACGTCAGGCGGGAGGCGAGATCCCCGTCTTCGCTGGCAGACATTCCCAGGCCAGTCATGGAATCGGCAGTTTATTCAGCTGTTTAAGACGTATGGCCATGCCCTTTTTAAGAAGCATAAGTAGCTATTTTGGTAGAAAAGCCCTTAGCACCGACGTTGGTATAGGAGCGGATTATTTGGCTGGAAAACGCTTTCAAGACGCAGCTAGAGATCGATTAAACGAAACTGCCAGCGACGTAATGAGTGATATAGGGAAAAAACTGCATGGGGGGGGTCGGGGTTGAGGGGCCCCTGTATGAAGATAAAACGTAAACGTTTAGGCGAAGGAAAAACGGCCAAGAAAAAAAGAAAGGTCGCTATTAAAACTCTTTTATATTAAGGGGGATGGAACCTTTATATATAAACCTGAGCTCTCACCAGTCAACCACTCATTATTCAGCCCCATCATGAGTATTCTAAGCCCATTTTCCTGTGAGTGTTTGTTGAGCCCTATGGACTTGTTTTCTGTGCAACCGACGCAACTTTCTATTCAAAAAAACGAAATATGAAGAATATCGACCGGTGGCGCCAGTTGCGGCTGGTCAAGCTATGGATTTCACCATTCCCGGAAGCGAAAGTTACGTGGACCTCTCACAGACTTTATTGTACCTCAAGGTACGTGTGCTCGCCGGTGACAGAACCGACTTGGCGGCTGCCCAAAGTGCTCAAGTCAACGTGTCTAATTTCTGGCTACAATCTATGTTTTCTCAAGTGGACATTTTTTTTTAAATGGAAAAATAGCGGGGAAAACCAACGACAACTACGGATTTAAAGCTTTCCTGCAAACGTTGCCGAGTATTCTTCCGAAGCTAAAAGCACTCAACTGTACGCTGCAGGGTGGGGCACCCCCGCCCAAAGACAAGGACATATCGCCGAAAGTGCAAAAGTGGAATTAATGGGTCGAGTACATCACAATCTAGCCATGCAACCAAGACTGATTTTAAACGATACAGAAATAAAGTTTCGTTTCGTTCCCCATGGAGGCCGTTTCCACTTATATTTGAACGCTGCCGGTATAGCTGCCAACGTCAATCCTATTGTTGAGTTTCTAGATGCTTCACTACACGTACGCAAAGTAACTCCTTCTCCAAACATTTTATTGGCGCACACTTGCATGCTGGCCGATTCTTAATCAGCAAAATATCACTATAGAAATACTGAATTAAGAACCCACACCTTGGTGCAAGGGGCGAGAAGCGGGCAGGTGGATAATCCCTTTAATGGCAACGTTCCCAGCCAAGTAATCGTTGGCATGACGAGACACGTAGCTTACAACGGCACGTACGCTAACGATCCCTTCTATTTTGATAACTTTGGACTCAATTCCATAACCCTTTCTGTCGATGGTGAAATATTTAATGGAAAACCGCTCACTTTTGACTTTGACAACAACAATTACGTAAACGCTTACATGTCGATGTATAGCAGTTTAGGCATGTCTTTTCATAATATTGGGAACGGCATTACTTATGAGATGTTCCCTGCTGGACATTGTTTATTCGTTTTGACCTTACAGACGATCACCACGCCGACGACCCCTGTCACGTGTCCGTAGTGAAAAACAGTGTTGTGAGAATTGAACTGACATTTGCCGCAGCTTTACCTCAAACCGATACCGTTTTGACCGTCGGCGAACACGAAGCCATCTTGGAAATTGCGAAAGAAGAAACGTTTTGTCTACGGAATGATCACCTCCGAAATCAACGCCATTTTGAGACCTAGGTGCGCCACGTTCTTGGGCACCTTTCCTTTAAATCACGTGCCGAACCTTCCCGGATGGTAAGTCGTAAATTTAGATACTTGCGACCGGCCCGGTAGTCACTGGGTCGTTTTGGGCACGTGTGAATATTTCGACCCCTACGGCTTGCCGCTCTTGTCAAGTTCGACCGTTTATTACTTGAATAAACATTGCTCTAAACAGTGGTGGAGTAACGACGTAAAATTTCAAGCATTCAATATACGAGTCTGCGGACATTATTGTATTTATTTTATTTTGAGGCATTCTGCCGAATCTATTGTAACCAGTCTTAAAGCTCGAACTAACCCAGATCAGTCTGTGTATAAATTTGTAAAGGCTCTAGGCCAATAAAATTAGTTGCGAAAATGTCAGCGTTTGTTTGTGTGTTTATTTGTGTTATTTTTTTTTTATTTTGTTTACGCAATAGAGGCCTATAAATGGACGTGTCGGTTGCTCGGCCCTACTTTTTTGGTCTTTTATTTTCAGAAAATGTCTCATCAATGCGCAGAGTGCCATAGAAGTTACGGCAAGGTCAGTAATTTGGCTAGGCACATGCGGTTGTGTCGCACGCCTAGGCCTTTCATTTGTGATACCTGCGGCGCTTCCTTCACAACAACTGTTAACCTACATCGTCATCAGCGTCGACATATCATTACTTGCACCGGCTGTACGCAGACGTTTGAGACTGCAGATGAATTTGTGCAACACAATGCCCTCCACCATTCTTCAGTTCCTCAAGAAAATGTGGGACCTCTGAAGGTTACATCATCTGCCTTTTAATAACTTTTTTCAACGTTTCGTTTATGATGCACCATCATCAACAGTAAACGTTGAAGACTACTTTTCGTCTTTCCGTCACTATCTGGAACAGTTGTTTGCTGTCTTACAAGGTCGCCACATGAAATTCAAATTTTGTTATGTCTGAATTTGTTATTGGAGTAACCTGGGTATGAGGAGGATGAAGTTATTTCCATGCCTGTGTACTTGTGTAGTGCAGCCTTAACGATTCTTACACCAAATGATATACAACAAGAAATCAATACAGCCATTGCTATAATATTGCATCAGTTGGACGTTTTTTATCAATTCGGATCAGGATGGGTGGTGTCCAAAATTGTCCGTTGTGATATAAACGTTGGGAAATACACCCCCTACGCAGGGGTGTGTGGAACAGTTTTATTGGATGACTGTTTAAAGAATAAACGAGCACTTGTTAACGTTAAATGTAGCGATAATAAATGGTTTATATATTCAGTCTTGGCAGGGCTCCATCCTGCTCCTTACAATCCGAGCAGAGTGCATCATTACAAAAATTATGAAAATACTCTTAATTTAACAGGTATTAGTTTTCCTACCCCCGTTCACGAGATACCCAGGTTCGAATCGCAAAATAACATTGTCATTTTCCTGTATGGCTACGAAGATAGAAACATTTTCCTCCTTCATCTCAGCAAACGGACAGGTTGTACAGAGGTGAAGCTTCTGTTGCTCCAGGGGCAGCATTATTGTTTAATCAAGAATTTTAATCGTTTGACGTACTCTAACAATACTAGACATGTTTGTCCTTATTGCATCACATCTTTTCGTCACGTTGATAATCTAAATGAACACTTAACGGTTTGCATGATGTTCACGCCTCAACACGTTGTCATGCCCGACGTTCCCTTCCTAGAATTTAATCACTATGATCGACAGCTACGTCATCCATATGTGATGTACGCTGATTTCGAGTCAATTTTACCCCCCTTGAATACTAGTCACCCCGATCCTTTAGGCTCCTATACCTTGAAAACCCACACGCATATCCCTTGCGATTTTGCTTACGTCATAGTTGGTCCTAGGGGTGAAGTTTACTCGAAACGTGTGTACAGAAACAAAGATTGTGTAGAGGAATTTTTTTAATGTATTGAACACGAATACGACGTCATTACTTACATTAAGTCAGAAATTGTACAAATGCTTTATACCGATGAAGATCATGTCAAATTTACATCATCAACACACTGTTCTATTCGCGATAAACCGTTTGTAAACAATCCCTACAATGATAAAGTAGGAGATCATTGCCACTTAACGGGACTATACAGAGGGGCCGCTCATTCAAAGTGTAGTTTGAATTTTCCACTAAAGGACGAATTTCCCATTTTCTTCCATAATTTGAAGAATTATGATGAAAAATTTATAACGCATGGTTTAAAATATTTCGGTAATAGACATATTTCTGTCGTTCCACAAAATACCGAACGATTCACTGCCCTGAAAGTAGGTCCTTTTAGGTTCCTGGACTTGTACCTTTTTTTGTCGTCTTCTCTAGGTCGAAACTGTGAGCGTGTTTCCAGTTTTAGAACACATTTTTCCCAGACACTCATCAGTTACTGAGTAAAAAGGGCGTGTACATGCACAATTCCATGACTTCTTTTTGCAAATTTGATAAAACACAACTTCCACCAAAGATGCATTTTTTTCTGATTTAACAGGCAGTCACATTTCTGACGAAGAGTACGAATACGCCCGTACCGTTTGGGACGCTACTGGCTGTACTACCTTAGGTTCTTATCATGATTTGTACGCAATGGTTGATGTAGCGCTTTTGGCAGATTGTTTTGAACGATTTAGAACTGTTTGTATGCAAGACTATAGGTTAGACCCATTTCATTATTATACTTTGCCAGGGCTTAGCTGGGACACTGCACTTCGCATGTGTCATGCTAAACTGGAGCTATTGACTAGTGTAGATCTTTATATATTTCTTTCAGTCTAGCTTAAGAGGTGGTGTTTCGATTATTCCTAATAGATTTTCCAAGGCTAATAATTCACGTTTACCTGATTTTCGACCCCACCAAGCCAACTACTTACATAATTTATTATGATGCAACAAACCTGTACGGTTTTTGTTTGAGTAAACCGTTACCTTTTTCGGGCTTTAGGTGGCTGACTGAGGAAGAACTAACGGCCTTTGACGTTACTACGGTCCCCGAGGGACTGGTTATTTTTTCAGGTGGACCTGGAGTATCCGGACGCCCTCCACGATTTTTATTCTGATTATCCATTGGCTGCTGAAAATATTGAAGTGACACGAGACATGTCTCCTTTTAATGCTCGCCCGTCTCCTCCCACTATACCCACGACATGTAAACTCATACCACACTTGAACCCACGGAAAGATTACGTTTGTTATCACAAAAATCTTGCTTATTATTTACAACATGGTATGGTTTTAACTAAAATCACCAAGGAAGTCACATTTACCAAAAGGGCCTGGCTTAAACCATACATCGACTTCAACACTACCAAAAGGAAGGATGCTACGACGGAATTTGAACGTAACCTTTACAAATTGGCGGTTAATTCAATTTTTGGTAAGAGTGTGGAAAATGTTAGAAAACGTAAATGTTAAACTGACCGTTAATGAGACTAAGGCATTAAAATTAATGAATTTACGTATGTTGGATTATTTTGACATATTAAGTCCTGATTTGGTTCTATTCAAAATGCGCAAGCCTAAAGTAGTATTAGATAAAGCTATATTTACCGGCGTAACTGTACTGGAATTGTCTAAGCTTGTTATGTTTAATTTCCACTACGATTACATGAAAGAACGCTACGGTGACTGTCGGCTTTTAATGAGTGACACTGACAGCTTTATGTACGAAATTTCCACTCCCAATGTTTATGCAGAAATGAAAGAATACTTACATTTGTTCGACACTAGTAATTATTCAAAAGACCATTATTTGTATAGTGAACAAAACAAAAAAGTTTTAGGAACATTTAAGGATGAGATGGCAGGTTGTATTATATCACAGTACATCGGACTACGGTCCAAAATGTATTCTTACATATGTGAAGCAAAATCAAAGAAAGTTGGGAAAGGCATTTCAAGACCCGTATTAAACAATACTGTTACACATGATGACTACTTAACGTGTTTCCATCACAAACGTCAATTAGGAGCTCTGAGCATGAATTATTTACAGTAATTCAAAATAAGGTTGGACTAGCTTGTCTTGATAACAAACGCTATGTTTTGGATTGTAATTCGAAGACGTTATCATATGGTCATTATGCAACCAAATAGGTACCTTGAATTGTCTTTGTAAATAGTTTTGTACATTACTTGTAAATAAAATTGGCGTGAATCAACGTAATTGTTTATTTTCTTTCCCTTTTCAGTTTTCAGTTTTATATAGTATTTTAATTCAGATTACTGTTATTACAAAAACCATCATTGTTGTCCATTAGTCATTTGCTCCTGATGCATTCCCGTACAAAGGAGACTCCATTGAGATTCTTGTCTATACATTAATCCAGCATGTTTATTTCCTGTTACACCTCAGTCTTCATTATATTTCCTTTTAATGAACCCATCAAATGAAACATAAAGACTATGCAATTTTGTAGCAGTATCTTACATGTCTAGACACGTTTCAATATGTAACTACATGTTTTTACTTATTCACCTATAAAACAACTTTTTTTGCCAGGAGTACATGAATGGTTTTTTGAGGGGAGTCAAGAGTGCCCAGTCGTTTTTGTTTTTTTTATGTTTTAAAAGTGTGTATACATTCCACCATACTATTATAGATCCGTTTGTTTTTTAATTCTGTTCTAAACCGAAACTGTGCCCATCCTATGGGCGCCGCCATCTTGGGTCGTGACGTCACTTCCGGTTTACCGTTCTAGGCCATTTGGCCTAGTATGGACACCTGTGAATCCTTCCATTTTAGGAGCGTACCCATATCTACTCCTGTTACAACGCGAACTGTTGAAGCAGACTCTGGATTTGAAGGCTACGACATCATTAGCTTTGTCTTTAGAATCTGCCGAAATCGATCAAGTAGTAATCCATTCCCATTCGAAAACAGTTAATTACGTCTCTCACAAACCGAGGAAAGCTCAGAAGAGCAGCAAGTTTATTAAAGATTTGCTATTGTTGCGAAAAATTCGGGCACGTGAAAACCCGATGTAAATACAAGGATTTTATTTGTGGCCGATGTCATACTCAAGGACATTTAAAAGCCGTATGTCGTAAAGTAGTAGCAGTAAAACTCCTAAAACTGCCGAATACTCAAAACCAAGTTCGAGTTCAAATTTTAAGGCTAGGCCCAAAAGCAAACTGAAATACAGTTATAAAAAGAAAGTACACAGGGTTGAACGTGAAACTGACACTGAGTCAGATAATGAGCCCGAAAATTTTGAGTCTGCTTCAGAAAGTGAGTCTGAGGAAGATTGTCTGTAAAATAACACAGTGGGGCTGTCCGAGGCTGCAGAGCAATTTTCAATTCCTGTCATGACAAATAAAAATAGTAATAGTTGTTAACTCCTTGAAAATCCACAAATGGATTATGCCTGTCTGCCTCAATGGAATTAAGCTCAACATGGAACTGGATTCCGGGGCAGATGCTACCATAATACCTATTAAGTGGCACGACTTTCGGATTGTCCTATAATGCTCAGTCCATATTCCATCCACTCATACACCGAAGGAACTGAGAAAACAATTTACACAGTAAGTCTCAAGGTAAACGTTAACAGTCAAACTGAACACTTGGAAGCACTAGTTTCAAAAATGTATAAACCCGCATTAATTGGGAAAGATTGGCTTTCAATCTTTAGAATTAACTTTGAGCCATATTATGATTTGCAAACTAAAGTTAAAAGAATCAAACAGGTAAAAGCAAAGATTCCACCAGTTGACACTGATGCAATAGTGAAAGGTTTTCCCGAACTTTTCAGTGAAGGGATGGGTAAATTCAAAAACTTCAAAGCCAAGATTCAGTTGAAGGCCGACGCTAAACCTGTGTATAGTTGAGTTCGCCCTGTTCCTTTGGCATTAAAACAAAAAGTTAATCAGGAAATCGAGCGCCTGGTTAGCTTAGTAATCCTGAAGCGAGTGGCAAATGGTTGATCTCGAAAGTGATCGTTCATAAAGCGAATGGCGACATTTGAATTATCGGCGATTACAAAATCCCCGTAATTCCACAATTGTAGGTGGGCCATTATCCGCTTCCCACAGTTGCATAATTATTTAGTGAATTAGCAGGTAGTGACAGATTTAACCTTATCGATCTTAAGGATGCCTTTTTACAAATTGAATTAGATCCCGAGTCGCAAGCAGCATTAACAATAAACACTCCCCTAGCTGGCTCTTTTCCGCTGGCTTCGTGTACTTCTGGGCCTTGCGTCCAGTCCTGGAATTTTCCAGAGGCTCATGATGCAAATCACGAGTAAAATCGCTAAGTGTTCACCATTTTATGACGAGATCCTCGTGAGCGGTAAGGGGCAAAGCATGACGAATCTTTGAATCAGCTGCTAACTGCTCTACAGGATGCAGGGGCTAGGCTTAGAATCGACAAGTGTAAGCTGTCGCAACCTGAACTACAACATTTAGGTTATATGATAAATGCTGAAGGCCTGCACACACTCCCTGAGGTGGTTGAAGCAGTCACAAACACACCGAAACCAACTTGTATTTAAGAACTGCAAAGTTTCTTAGGATTCGTGAATCATTACTCAAAATATCTCCCTAACCTTGCTCATATTCTTTTCCCCGTTACCCGGTTGTTAAGCCTTAAAGTAAAGTGGACATGGGGGACCGAATGTGACCAAGCGGTTAGCAAAGTGAAGGAATTATTTATTAAATCAAGAGTTTTGGTACATTACAACCCAAAATTAAAGCTGAAACTGGTTTGTGACGGTCTCACCCTATGGGGTGGGGGCGTGCCTTATGCATGTCATGCCTAATGGCGAATCACGACCTACAGCTTTTGCTTCACGGAAGCTAACAAAAACCGAACAAGGCTGCAGTCATTTCGATCGTGAAGCTCTCAGCGTGGCTTGGGGAGTTAAACGGTTCCATGAATACGTTTACAGTCAGAAATTCATATCGCACTCTGACCAAAAAGCTTTAATATGGATTTACGGCCCTAAAAAAAAGTATCCCAGAAATGGCAGCAGGACGTGTGCAACGTTGGGCGGTTATGCTTAACGCTTATGATTATAACTTTCAACATATACCCGGCAAGCACAATTTAACTGCTGACGCACAGTCTAGACTTCCACTCCCTAACGACAAGGAGTTTGAAGAGGCCGAAGAACAGTACAATGTACGATCGTTGGAAACCATCTCCAACTTACCAGTGCTAAACGAAGCCTTGGTTATGGAAAGCAAGCGTGACAAACTATATTCAAAAGTATACCGTTACGTTAATCGTGGCTGGCCTGAAGTGTGTGATAATCCTGACATGCAGCCATACTTCACACGCCACAATGAAATCTTGATTGAAAGTGACACTCTTTTTGGGGGATTCAGAATCGTCGTGCCGACAGCTTTAGGACGTCAAATTTTGAAAGATTTGCACAGCTCACATCTTGGTATTGTTAAATTAAAGAGCTTGGCCAGGTCTAAGGTGTGGTGGCCTTCTATTGACGCAGATATTGAAAACAAAGTTAAATCCTGTTCTAATTGTCAAGAATTTAAGGATACTCAATCTGCAGGAGTATCCGCAAAAGCCAAATTCTAGATATTACGCTGATTTCTTAGGACCGTTGGACAATGTTCCTAATCCTAGTGGATGCACACAGTAAGATTCCGTTCGTGCATAAAATAAAAACTACCACTTCAGCTAAAGTTATTGATATTCTGAATAACACATTGCTGAATACGGGCTAATGGATTCCTTAGTTAGTGACAATGGCCCTCAGTGGACCTCTAAAGAGTTTAAATCATGGTTAACGGTTAACGGAGTCCAACAACTGTCAGGCCCGGCTTTTGCGCCGTGGTTAACGGATTAACAGAAATCTATGTCCGGAATTTTAAACGTGTCTATAAAGCTGCTCGGCGGGACGGATCCTAAATCCAGGAAAGTATAAATGCATACTTATTATCGTCACGAATCACGATAAGTTCTACCACCCAAGGTACACCTGGTAAATAATTCTTTAACCGAGAATTAAAATCCAGATTGGATTTGCTGTACCCTGACCCTGTGTCCGTTGTAAAAAGGAATCAACAAAAACAGATTAATAGCACCCAACATCGTGCGTCCGTAAACTATCAAGTTGGCGATAAAATCTGGTATCCTGACTTTAGCAAAACTAAACCTAAGCTATGGTCGAGGGGGTCTATCAAGAAGAAACTATCTCATTTAATCTATAGTGTACCTTCAGAAGAGCTTGTTGAAATGCGTAAGCATCGCGACCAGCTGCGCCCGAGAATTATTTCCAATGACGCCGCAGAATTATCACAAAGCGCACATAATCCGGCTACAAAATCTGTCAATTTTGGCAAGAATATTGAAGGGGTTAATTCGAAAGAACACGTAGTTTCAAAGAAGCGGTATTCTGTTGGTACGTCACAATCATCAGGTGATTCACGAGCATTCAAATTGTCGGCGGCAGTCAGTGGGCCAATCACGGCGTTCCACCATTGCCAGGCAGGGGTCAACACTAATCAAAAGCACCTCACCTGACAATTTACGAGTTGCGACACCAGGTGTCAGCCCAATTCAGTTAAAATCACCCCACACACAGCCAGTGGGCAAGTCCGATGACATCACTGTTCCCAGTGATCAGGCCATGTCGCAAAACTTCAGCGCCTCCCAGCGAGATATTGGAGCGACAGGT
The DNA here is from genome assembly GCA_023313725.1 of Lithobius niger. Taxonomy (NCBI): domain Eukaryota; kingdom Metazoa; phylum Arthropoda; class Chilopoda; order Lithobiomorpha; family Lithobiidae; genus Lithobius; species Lithobius niger. Next base: position 11,544 of record JAHWFP010245669.1, on the reverse strand, counting down.
GGCCTGGAGCCTCCTTTACTTACAAAGCAGTCTCCTGCTAAACCATCGGAGCCCGCTAAGGTGAAAAGCCAACAGAGAAAGTGTAAGGTTGCACCATCTTCACCACGTGCAGATGATGCAGTGCAGCCTCCAATAGCATCAGGTCGTCCGAAGCGAACAAAACGAGCTCCGGACAGGTTCGAGCTCCGGACAGGTTCAATATTTAATAAATAACCGTAGGCTAATATAATGTTCGTAATCCGTTCTCCGTCAACCCAATTGGGGGTTGTTTTTAACTTGTCCGGCGCTCGCACCATGTGTTCGGATTTGTTAACTGTGCAGGGGATTAAACTTGTTAATTTTAAATTGTGCCTATGGTTGGCAACATGTAGTGTTTTCAGTTATTCGTGAGGAAAATTGATTCCTCGGTTTTAAAACATGTTTCTTTTCTCTTTCATGTAAATATTTCCTTCATGACCGGACAACTGCTTTGGGAGCTGAAACAGCCTCCGGCGTGAGCTAATTCATCTGTAACAAACTAACAGATGTACTCAGCAGCCACATGTTTGCAACTAATCAACTCTGTTGTAAACAGCAGTTGTTATAACCAAAAGCCAAAAAGACGGAAACACTACCGAAATTTATTCAAAAGTATCAATTACAAGCCAGTTTGAAATAATAAAGCCAGATGTATTTCATGTTGCCAGTTTTTCAAGCATCATTAAAAATTTCAGATATTTTGTTGAGTTAAGGGGGAGGTTACAAGCTTTCACAAAATGTTTAGTTCTTTCTTTGAAAGCGACACATTTTTTTCTTAATGATTACAACTTAAAGTAGGCAGTGACTAATAAAAAAATTAATGTCTTCAAAACAATACATATTTATTTTTCAGCTAGACTTTTTTCTTTTTTTATTAGTGGTTGTATTGTGGTGTCATAGAGATACCACAATGGTAGTCCTTTTAAGTCCCAATGTAAACCCATTCACAGCTTAATATACCTCCATAGTTAACTACAGTCTATCCATACAATGTTATTGTATAAAGGCTGTACCTAGTCAATAAAGCTATCCTTCAAGTGTTAGCCTTACAACACTGTTACCTAGTCCTTACTATGCCTTAGTTGAACCCACTAGTGTCTGATTGCCACCCTCATACATCACAGATGTAGTCATGTGATATTGGTACGGCAATAACATTGTATGGATAGACTGTAGTTAACTATGGAGGTATATTAAGCTGTGAATGGGTTTACATTGGGACTTAAAGGACTACCATTGTGGTGTGTCTATGACGACACCACAATTTTAAAATGAGGACCAATGTGATCCATAACAAGCGCTTCGGTAATTAGTGGACCGTAGGGCGTGTCTACTTGCACTCGGGCTATTGCATGTGCAGTGGTTTGATCAGTCAGTGAATTTTTGCAATGCGTAAATTCACCTGTGAATTGTTCGGGTAACACCAGTTCCCTAGCAATAACGTCATCTGTTGACCCAGTATCCTTAAGTATCGCACAAGGTTTACCATTTACTGACCAATTATGTATGTATTTTTGTAAGACATACTCCGGTGGTTGGCCTAACTTATTTAGAAAGTTGGATTCACTAGTTTGGGCTTGATGCTGCAGATGTAACTGCTTTTTGCGGCAATTTTTCTGAATGTGACCTAGCAATTTACAAAAAAAAAAAACAATTGCCATCATTAGGCTTCTTACTAGGAGCCTTTTCAAAATGCTCGTTAGGCTTTGCAGACTCACCAGTTTGTTCTGTGATTTTGTTGCGGCCTGATTGAGAACCATTACCTCTTTGAGATCCTTGGGAACAGTTGTTTTGGTTCCCATTTTACCCTGAACCATTTTTTGGTTTTTGGCCACCTGGTTGTGCACCAGTTTGTGGTTTGGACTGGTCTTTTTGTTTAAGACTAGCTTCTAGGGAGATTTGCCTATTTCGGGCTACCCATTCGTCAGCTAAAATAGCTGCTTCTTCCAACGTGCCTTCCCTTTGCTTGTCAGGGAGCCACTTCCTAAACCCAGCCGGGCAGGATTTTAAAAACTGCTCTAACAACAATAAATTAGAAATCTTATCTACGTTACCCGTAGCATCGGCTAAAGATAACCACTGATCAAATAGGCTACGCAATTCCAAGGCGTAATCGTGAAAAAGTTGTTCATTTTCTTTTTCCAAAGAACGGAACTTGATTTGAACTGTCTCTATTGTTTGCAAAAATCTAGCTAAAAGCTTTGTTTTGACTACTTCATAGTTATGAATATCATTCGTGTCTAGCTGCGAACAAACCTTGACAAGAATTTCACCCATTACAGGCTGCAACCCACTGATCTCGGGGTACCCTAGTTTCCTAGTACGTTCGAATATGGTTAAAAAAGTATTAATCTCAGATTTAACACTCAGTTAGTAGCCTAACTGCATCACTCACTTTACCAGGCTTTATCACCGGATCGTCGTAGTTGGACGTCATTGAAGTATTTAAAGCATCAGAATTTTGGGCTTCAATATTTTCTTTCTCTTTATCTTTTAATTCGAGTTTGTGTTCACGATCGGCAGCTCTTTCAGATCGTTCGTGCTCACGTTGTGCATCTAGTTGTTTCAACTTTACTTTATCATTCTCGGCCTCTAAGGCCTTAATTCTAAGTTCCTCATCCTTTTGACGAATTTCTTGAACTTTAAGAACTGCTAATTCTTTATCAACAAACGTTTGCTCTCGACGCTCGATAGCCACGGCTAATGCGTCGTTAAGACCAGAAAGCAAACCTTCTTTCGTTCTACTGCATCTTGCAAAAGTTTTACTGAATTACTTCGAATATCACTTTTTCCTAAGCCAAAAAAATGGCATGCATTTTTCAAATCCTTATTTGGGATATTTGTAAATTATCCACAAAAGTGGCCAGATTTTCTTTTGGAGAATTAGGCTAACAAAAAAACTATTTTTACGAAAAGTCGTCAAATTTACAGCAAGAATTAAAAATTTGCCCAACAACCACAATCCAGATCAGTACATACATGAATTTCTTGACCTCAAGCACCATAAAACTTCAGCAAGAAAAAACAATAATTTTAACAGGTTAAAATTGGTTTTTACTATTGTAAAATTACTTACCTTCAGTACTCATACTAATTCGCTAAATTTGGCTTTTCCCATACTCAAACTAAAATTTCCTTTAAATTTTGATTTCAACACCAGTTGCTCGTTTTCGCCGCCAGGCGCGCTGCGCAGTCATACCTGCTGCAGTCGCCTGCCTCCCATGGGGAAAACCCCATTCGCTTTGAACGTTTCTTGTTCCTTAGCGGGGAGGCGGGAGGGTTGTACTGAAGGTAAGTAATTTTACGATAGTAAAAACCAATTTTAACCTGTTAAAATTCTTGTTTCTTACTATCTGCAAATTACTTACCTTCAGTACTCATGCTGGCTTTGTCGTTTCAGGGGCAGGCTCTAGGAACATTTTTTTTTTTTAACATAGATCTTAACTACCAACGTAATTTCTAGAGTTGCTCACCTGAAGATACGTCCTTTCTTCCTTCTTTGGTGTTCCTCTCTTTCACTGTTGGTGCACTGGTTTATCTTAGACCCAGTCCACCTTTTCCCTCTGCGTCACTTTTCCCTCTGCGTCTCTTCTTAGATCCAGTGACGACATTCTGAGCCACCACGTCCGCTCCTGATTCGCCACTTATATCTCTTAGATAGTGGCGAATGAACGTATTCTTGTTCTTCCACTTGCGGCTACTACCTCGTCTAGTGGCGTGCCCTTCGATGCTGACAGGGCGCTAAGCTCGTGTGCTCTGACTTCTGTCGGTACATCCGCATGTTCTGGGCTCGTCTCGTATGCCATCTGTATTACTAATTTACTTGACAAATCCACCTGCCTAGTTTGAACGGCGTGACTTGATTTATTCACCACTTCTACTGCTGCATTGTCTACGTCCAGGAAGAGGGGGGTTTTCTCCTTTAACTGTCTGAGCTGATATTACCTTTGCTGTCCTTTCGAGGTAATATTTCAGAGCTCTGATGGGGCATTGCAGCTTCTCCTCATACCCTCTCGGTTTTCCGTGTCCTATTGCGTGTATCACTACTGGCGTGGGCTCCTTGTCCAGTCTCAAGTTCTTTGCTCTGAAATCTGCTGAGAATATAAGTGAAACCGATGACCAGTCTCTTGCAAATCTGATGTGGCCTTCTCTCCTTGAGAATGCTGCTCTGTCGCGCTGCTGACGCCAGAGCGACGAAGAAAGCCGTTTTTTGCGTCAGTATCCTGATTGATGCTGATGCCAGCGGTTCGTAGGGCGGCTGTGCCAGACTGGATAGGACCAGGGGCAGGCTCCATTTAGCAAACAAAGTCCTCGTTCTGGGCCTTGCGTTTTCGAACGCCGCAATGAGTTTAGATAACATAGGGTTTGACACCACTGTTGACCTCCCCAAGCACGTGAGCACTGAGTTTATGGCCGACCTGTATCCTTTTTATTGAGGTTGGTGATAGTCCTTTTTAAAATAATTTCTCCAGGAACTGAGTGAGTTCAATGATGGACGTGTCACAGGGGTCACATCCTCTGTCCTTTTCCCATGTGAACCATCTCCTCCACTGCCCCTCATACATGTCAGATGTTGATTTTCTCACTGACTGCAGGAGTCTGCTCGCTACTTCTTTGGAGAAACCTTCTTTTGTTAGGTTTGTCTTCAGAGACGCCACCCGTGAAGATGTAGAACTCCTGGGTTTGGATGGATCGTCGTTCCCCAGCGCTGAGACAGAAAACTGTCTGTCAATGGCAGCGTAACTGGCTCTTCCAGCAGGTCCGGAAACCAATTGGCTGCCGGCCAGTATGGCGCTACTAGAATGAACGATCCAGAGGATTCCCTTATTTTGTTCGCCACTTGCTGCAGTAGGCAGAAGGGTGGGAAGGCGTATGCACTCATCCCTACCCACGATATCGAGAGGGCATCCGTAGCCCAAGCTTGTGGGTCCGGGAACGGGGAGACGTAGTTTTGTAGTTGACTGTTCGCCTATGTTGCGAACAGGTCCACTACTGGTTTCCCCCATCTCACAAACAGCGCCGCACAGATGTTCGGGTCCAGCTGCCACTCCGTCGTAGGGACTTCCCTCTGGACAACTCGTTCGGCTAGATGTTCTGCTTTTCTGCGATATGCCTCGGTATCAGGTTTATCGAAAATTGTGTGCAAACTTCCATTAGTGCCGCCGTCTCCTCCATCAGGGCTTTGAAATGGGTCCCTCCCCCGTGTTTTATGTAGGCAACCGTGGTGGTGTTGTCGGACATTATGCCGATGTCTATCCCCCGTAGCCGATCTCTCCACGTTTCCACTGCCAATCTCACTGCCCTCAGGCCTAGTAGTTTGATGTGCATAACCTGTTCCTCCGGGGTCCACTTCCCTGATGTCATGGAATCTCCTAAGTGGGCCCCCCCATTCTGTTGAGGAAGCGTCCGTGAATAGGAGTAATTCTGCCTCCCTTTCCTTCAGGTGAACACCTTCTTGAAAGTTCTCCGTCCTGCACCACCAGCTCAAGTCTAGGAGATTGACCAGTTGTATGGTGTCTGCCCACAACTTCCGTGGATTCCATTCCTCTTTCCGGAACCAGTGTATCGGCTTTACCCTCCACTAGCCCCATGGCACCAACGCTGCGTTGGAATCTACTATCCCTATCACTGATGCCAAGTCTCTTGCTGAGATTGCCGACATCTGGTTTAACCTCTTCAAAGAAGCACGTGTTTTTTCCACTCGTTCTGCCGAAGGGCGTACTGTGCAGTCCTTTAAGTTGAATTCCACCCCTAAGGAAAGTGAAAACCTGGAGTGGAGTGAACCTGTACTTCTTGTTGTTTACTCCCAAGCCCAGCTCCTTGAACAGTTTTAAACATCTGACCAGTTGTTGAAGTAGGGAGGTCCGTGAAAGGTTGCGAAAAAGCCAGTCGTCTAAGTAAGCGTGTGCTCGTATTTCTTCTTGATGGAGTAACCCCAGGACCGGCTTCATTATTCTTGTAAAGACTTGGGGCGCCGTCGACAGGCCGAACGGAAGAGTCGTAAATTGATACGATACCCCTCCATGGTGTAACCTAAACAGGTGCCTGACGTCCTTGTGTAGGGGGACATGGAGGTAGGCGTCCTCCAGGTCCACCGACACCGTGTACTCCCCTTCCTGTAGTGCTTCTCGGATCCTGCCGATTGACTCCATCTTGAAGTGTTCTTTGCGTATGTGTCCGTTGAGTCTTCTCAGATTGAAGATGAGGCGTGTGCCCCCCCCCCCCCTTCCTTTGGGATCACCCTCGCCAGGCTCCAAAACCCCTTCGTGTTTGGTGAGGCTTACTCCAGGGCTCCTTTCTCCAAAAGTTTCTCTATTTCCGCCTGCAGACCTGGTGCGTCTTCTGTCCGTTGCGGGGGCGCAGTTGACAACGCTGGTCTCGAAGAAAAGGGGGGGGGGGGTAGTATCCGTTCTTCAGTGTCTCGAGGATGAAAGGAAGGGTCCGAAGTCACTTGCTCCCATTTCGCCAAGTGTCTTGAAAGTCTTTCCCCCACCTGACGGTGAATGGGGAAAGACTCCTCCTTCATGTGAATACCTAGGCCCTGGTCTGCGGCCTCTTCCTCTACCCTGACTCCTGCCGCTTTGTTGGATCCCGCCCCTCCCTCTGGCCTGGGATGGGGCTCCTTCGTGAAAAGGCTGTGAATCCTGTTTCCTGTCACCTCTACCGCCTCCTCTGCCTCTTCCGTTTTGCTGTCCCAGTCCCACCCCGTGGTTTGGATAGGTGGGGTATGCTCTCATCATTGCATGGTCTCGCTCTCCCCCTAAAGCCTCACATCGCTGACGTTGATGGTGCTGGTGGCCTTGTTCTGTCTTTCAGCTCCGGTGCAAACGTGAGGAGTTTCCCGTCAAATATTTCTGTTGCTCCGTGAATCGGGAGGAGTCTTTGGCCTGCGACGTCCGTCGGTATTGTGGAGGCCGACTCAAGTAGCGCGTCCCGCTTCCCGAACACAGTGTTAAGCAGTAGTCTTGAGGACCAATTGAGGCTGTCCTGATGGAACGAGGATGCTCGCTTCATTAAGTGCAGACATTCACGAATCGTCTGATTTTCTTTGAGGTCTGGCTTTTCTGTCACTAAGATTTAATAGCCGCTACTGATGCCGAGTAAGCAAGTTCGGCATGCGAGTTTGCCCTTATGCTGCACCGAAGGAGGGCTACGTCGTTGTTGTGGAGTTGAATTGGCGTCCTTATGAAGGCTGCTGTCTTGATAGTGGAATCCAGTTCTAAGTCCATGCGTTCCGTAAAGTATTCTGCCTCAGGGAAGGTCTTATATCTCTTTCTGGGGGGAGGGGGGGGCACCCTTTCCCCGTTGCTGTGAAGAACATCTTGGTAAACTTCGGATCATGCGGAGACAAAGGTTTGGATATGGAGATAGGCTGGCCATCTTTCCTTGTGAGGGACTCGTTCAGTAGTTGTCTGAAAGCGACCGCCGACTGTGGCAAGTGCACTGGGGCTGCCTTAGCGCTGCCCGCATTCGCCAGGGTTTCCATTGGTGGGTCCTCCGGGTTGACCTCCGCTGGTCCGGCCTGCTTGCAGAATGGTGTCTCCTTCAAATACTTCATAGTAAATCCTGAGAAGGCTTTCCAACTAATTAACCCCGGTCCTTCTTCGAACGGGTCATCGTGGTCAGTCGATTCTGGATGTGTCGATTTCCTCTCTGCTTCCTCCCTCCATGCCGTTCTTGCCACTGTTGTTCATCTCTAAAACTTCTAACTTCACTAAAAATCTCGTCCTCGTTAAATTGTACCTTCCTGTTCTTGGCATGCGATTCCAGCTGCTGCTCATAACCTCACTTCCTGTCGTGATACTGCGAGTGATCATCGTAATGTTCCTCGTAATGGCCGTCGTACGTTTAGTCGTCATAATCGCCCACTTCGCCTTGATCACCTGTGAATTCGTCATCGTCATTAAATTCTCTACCTTGGCGAACGTCCTCTCCGTCGCCAGAATGTTCATAGTACGGAGTTACTACTCTCACTGGTGAACCCAGTTGTCCTTGAATAATTTTTCCGAACCGCGACGGCGATTCGCCTCTTGGTTGCGGATTCCGGCGAACCGGCGGACTGTCCTTCGCTTCGCCTTCCACCTGTCTGTAGGTTGCTTCTCCTTTTGAACTGTGGATCGCCGGCGAACTACGCGCTGGTGGATCCGGCCCCGCGCTGCGGCGAACGTCCTCCCTGCACCTCCGCCACTATCTGGTTTAGCGAACGTGGGTCCTGATCGCTGCTGTTCGCTTCTCCTGCCCTCCCGCTTACCCCGATCTTGGGTGCGGGTAGGGCGATCTTGCCACTGTGCGACGCACTGCCCTGTCTGCTTACCCTTTTCTCGGGGGCGGACTGGGATGGCATTAGTTTCGAGTGCTTCCCCGTACCTTTCCCTTTGACTGACACCTCCACTTTCTCACTATTCTTACTTGTAATGGCGTCGCTCTTGCTTCTTTCATTCTGTGTGTGCGACGATCTTTTTTCCTCGTCCGCCTTGTTTGGTTTTGGTGCCTTTTACCGGATCGCCGGCAAACCCTTTGTCTTTGGTTGCCCACCGAAACACTCTACCGGCGCTCGATTCACTGAAAGAACATTGTTTAGCGTCACTACATCCTCTTTACCCGGCACCAAACTATCCTTTAATGATGAGTTACTGTTTATAAAACTGTTCACGCTGGCAATCAGCCCTGAAATTTGACTTTAAGAACTGCTGCATCTCACCTAACTTTGCGTCCACGTGTTCGATTACCTTCGAACTCACGTTTTCCATCTTCTCTGAACGTGATTCCACCACATTGATGGCCGTTTCCCTGGCCGCAGTCAACATTGAACCCAGTGATCTCTCCGGATATATTGATTTTTCGTTCGGTTCGAAGCCCTCAAAGTCCGGAGTCGAACTCGTTTCCACGCTGGCAAGTTCTTGAGGGAAAATAGGAGCGTCCGGGTCCTTGCTCATACCTGCCAAACGTTCGTCGATGCTTGTCTTTGTTTTTTCTGCCTTCCTTTTCAACTGGGCCTTCTTTTGGTCTGAATGTTTCCAGGTGTACAGAATCTTTTTCACCGTTTCGGCTTTGTGTAGTTCACAAATCTCGCAAATATTATCCACAAAATTGCACTGCCAACATCTCCTGCAGCGTGGGTGTAAATCCTTTGCAATCTTTTGGCACGTGCACGATGGGAATTCCCCGTCCTTCAATATTTCGTTCACGTTGTCCACCTCCTCATTCCCTGTCTCGATCACTTCTTTTGCACTTTCTTGATCGTTTTCCGCCATAGTTTGATTGGAAAAGCCAGCACGCTCGTCCTACCTCGACGCGTGCTCAAAAGCGAATGGGGTTTTTCCCACGGGAGGCAGGCGGTTGCAGCAGGTATGACTGCGCAGCGCGCCTGGCGGTGAAAACCGGCAACTGGTGTTGAAATCAAAATTTAAAGGAAATTTTAGTTTGAGCATGGGAAAAGCCAAATTTAGCGAATTTAGCATGAGTACTGAAGGTAAGTAATTTGCGCAAGTAGTTATCTTTTTAAAAAACACTCTCTGGCTCTCTGGTTTTACTGAATTACTTCGAATATCACTTTTTCCTTAGCCAAAAATATGGCATGCATTTTTCAAATCCTTATTTGGGATATTTGTAATCAAATACGCAAAGGTTTTCTTTTGGAGAATTAGGCTAACATAAAAACTATTTTTATGAAAAGTCAAATTTACAGCAAGAAATCTAACCGGTTATTAAAGTCAAATTAAAAATTTGCCCAACAACCACAATCCAGATCAGTACATACATGAATTTCTTGACCTCAAGCACCTTAAAATTTCAGCAAGAAAAAAACCTTTTTTCTTTTTAAAAAACACTCTTTGGCTTGGCAACAACAAAGACATGAAGTCCGTGCACTAACCTGTACATTCACTTTGGCGTTGTCTTCGTTTCCCGGCGAAGTTGACCATCAGTTGTTTCCTGGTTAAAGGTGATACCAAAACTGCATACTCGGCTTCCACGATGAAAAGCTGCTTCCCCTCTGGTTTGGAGAACTGGATCCTGGTTTAGTATGATGGTTAAAGGTGATACCAAAACTGCATACTCGGCTTCCACGATGAAAAGCTGCTTCCCCCTTTGGTTTGGAGAACTGGATCCTGGTTTAGTATGATGGTTAAAGGTGATACTAAAACTGCATACTCGGCTTCCACGATGAAAAGCTGCTTCCCCCTCTGGTTTGGAGGACTGGATAACTGGGTCCTGGTTTACAGTTGTGGAATGGCATCCATGACTGCTTACTCTTCTTAGTTGAAGACAACTGGTTATGGTAGTAAGGCTAGCGGAGGTTCAGCTTGTGTTGAAGTAAGCTCGGGCGTCTGGGATCACGGCACTTGTGAAAAATACCAACCAATAACCAATACCAACCAATACGGTTATTAACGGCGTCGGCCCAAAACAGTGTGCCGGGAAACGTCCCTAATCGTCTGGTGCGGGTACTGTATTGCGAAGTTAGGCTACTGGTCTTTCTTTCCATTTTGATGGATTTCAGGACAACAAGCATAGCAGGCCACTATTCAACCTAACCTAACTTGGCAAGCGGTAATTCTTTGCTGCCCCCATGGGAAAAAACGTGAATTTACTAGCAGTTAATTTTAAACTAAAATTTTCTAAGTTGAAGTAACTAAGTAAATAATGGTTGGGAACAGACTGAAGCTCTATTTACATTTATTGGACATTGGTTAATAAAATATTTACAAAACAGTGTTTACTTTGCAGTTTCATTTTGGTTCAACAACAACAAAAAATCATTAAGCAAATCGTGCTTAACACTCAAGTACCAACAACGATCAAGAAATTTCACCAACTTCAAACTAGAAGTACATTTTCGCAAAAATGCAAGTAATATTGAATAAAAATTCAACTCATATGATGTCACTGATGACGATTCACATGCAACCTTTAGCTGTCTGGTTAAGATGCTAGTCTTTGGTTTTACATTGAAAAAAATTCACGTTTTGAAAGTTTTAACTTGAAACGGGAATGAAATTACTGTAAATCGCCTATTAAACGCCCATGGGGGACTAAAATTAATTCGATAAAAAAGAGGCAGGGGCGTTACAAAGCTAAAACAAGATTTCTGACCTTAATGTATTTTTGGGGGTGGCCGTTAAGGCCTAAATCCATCACGGTAAAGTTGATTATTCACGTGCGTGATCTGGGTTCAATCTAGCATTAACACAATCTTTTTTTTTTTTTAGTGAATCGTAAAATTGACTAAAAACTTATCAAAATCAACGTTTTAACCCTTTAAATCTTGGTTGTTCTGCAGCAAAATTAACGAAAATATTCATAAATTTAACGAAATCAACATTTAATCCAACACGATTCACAGGAGCATTTGTAATCACGGAAAAGTCGGTAATATTAGGCCTACACGATCGATCATTGATGTGCGTAATATGGCTCCAGTCTAGCGAAAACACTATACCTTTTTCTTATTTATTGTCAAATTCTCATTCCAATATCGAACCTAGTTCAAAGCTAAAATTAATTTCTAACCATCACAAACCTCCA